>CM077649.1:25657500-25870000 GCA_039707465.1 Rhabdophis nuchalis | reverse complement strand
CATAACTTTGGGTTAAAATACTGCCATTTTCCTTTACTTCAGTTGGCAGTTAGCCAAGGGTTATTAGTCAGAATCTTTGTTTTCTTGGTATTAATACAAGAAACAATCAATGCTGGGAAAACAAATAGTGCTACAAGCCTTTTGATTGGAAAAGCTGATTGTAGAGGTTAACAAGTGATTGGTTTGTGACAATTCCAAACTCTCCCCTCATCTCGCTTATAATCACCTTTTGAAAAACATTTAAACTTCTTTGGCAACCTGTATTTATTTATTTGTAGACCACTTTTATTATTTTTACAGATAACTCAAGGCAGTAAACATACCCACTATAGCTTCCTCCTATTTTCCCCACAACAATAACTCTGTGAGCTCAGTTAGACTGAGAGAGAGTGACTGTCCCAAAGTCACCCAGACAGTTTTCATTGCTAAGGTAGGGCTTGAATTCATAGTCCCTTGTTTTCTAACCCAGTGCCTTAACCACTAAACAAAACTGGCTCTCATACTATTTGGGTCAATATTAAAGGTTGGGGGGGGAATGATATTGTCATAGGTCTATACTACAGGCCACCCAACCAAGCAGAGGAAGTGGATGTACTTTTTGCTAACCAGCTAACTAAGGTATGTAGGAAGCACACTGCAATAGTAATGGGAGATTTTAACTACCCTGACATCAATTGGGAAACAAACTCTGCACCAAGTGGAAGATCCAACAGGTTCCTAACAAACCTAGCAGACAACTTTGTTTCCCAAAAGGTAGAGAAGGGAACAAGGGGATCAGCAATATTGGACTTAATTCTCACTAACAGAGAGGAAATGATAGAAGGTGTAGAAGCTACAGGAACTTTGGGGGCAAGCGATCATGAAATACTGGAATTCAACATTATGCAAACAAAAGTAGTTGAACAAAGTCAAACTAGAGTCTTAGACTTCAAGAGAGCTAATTTCAACAAACTCAGAGAGAGCTTGGGAAGGATTCCATGGATGAGAATCCTCAAGGGGAAAACAACTCAAGAAGCTTGGGAAATTTTGAAAAATGAGATTATAAAAGCCCAGTCCAGCGCAATACCAATGAAGAAGAAAAATAACAGTTCCCAAAAGAAACCAGCATGGCTGCATAAAGAACTCTCTGACAAATTGAAAGACAAAAAGGATAAATATAAAAAGTGGAAAAAGGGGGACATAACCAAGGCAAAATATCAGCAAATAGCCCGAGCCTGTAAAGATGAAGTGAGGAAAGCTAAGGCTCACAATGAAGAAAGGCTTGCCAAAAAAGTAAAAAATAACAAAAAAAGCTTCTTCCAACATGTTAAAAATAAGAAAAAAGTTAAGGAAACAATTGGTCCACTGCTGGGAGAAAATGGCAAGAAGATGATAAGCAACAGGGAGAAAGCAGAACTATTTAACTCTTTCTTTGCATCTGTCTTTACACAAAGGGATAAAACAGTCCAATCAATCAAAAACAGCACCACAAATATCAGATTAGGAACACAAGTTGAAATAGAGAAGAAAATGGTAAGTGAGCACCTGTCTGCCCTGGACGAGTTCAAATCACCAGGACCGGATGGATTACACCCCAGGGTTCTGAAGGAACTGGCAGACGAGATCTCAGAACCACTGAACTATATCTTCCAGAGATCCTGGAGCACCGGGGAACTGCCAGAAGACTGGAAAAGAGCAGATGTGGTTCCCATCTTCAAAAAAGGAAAAAAAACAGATCCAGGAAACTATAGACCCATCAGCCTGACCTCAATACCAGGAAAGATTCTGGAAAAGATAATTAAACAACAAATAAGTGAACACCTAGAAGCAAACAAAGTAATAGCCAAAAGCCAACATGGGTTTGTCAAAAACAGATCATGCCAGACGAATCTAATTGCATTCTTTGACAAAGTAACAAAATCAGTGGACCAGAGGAATGCTGTTGATATAATTTACCTGGACTTCAGTAAGGCATTTGATAAAGTAGACCATAACCTACTATTAGATAAAGTAGAAAATTGTGGGTTAGACAGCACCACCACCAAATGGATTCGTAACTGGCTGACCAACCGCACTCAACGTGTAGTCCTCAATGGAACTGCATCTACATGGAAGAAAGTATGCAGTGGAGTCCCCCAAGGCTCTGTTTTAGGCCCAGTACTCTTTAACATCTTCATCAACGATTTGGATGAGGGGATAAATGGGGAACTCATCAAATTCGCAGACGACACCAAGCTGGCAGGAATAGCCAACACTCCAGAAGATAGGCTTAAGATACAGAAGGATCTAGACAAACTTGAACATTGGGCACTGTCTAATAAAATGAAATTCAATTGTGAAAAAAGTAAGGTCCTACATATAGGCAAGAAAAACCAAATGCACAAGTACAGTATAGGTGGTACCTTGCTCAATAGTAGCAACTGTGAGAGGGATCTCGGAATCCTAGTGGACAACCATTTAAATATGAGCCAGCAGTGTGCAGCAGCTGCCAAAAAAGCCAACACAGTTCTAGGCTGCATCAACAGAGGGATAGAATCTAGATCGCGTGAAGTGTTAATGCCACTGTATAGTGCCTTGGTAAGGCCACACTTGGAATACTGCATACAGTTTTGGTCGCCACGATGTAGAAAAGACGTGGAGACTCTGGAAAGAGTGCAAAGAAGAGCAACCAAGATGATTAGAGGACTGGAGACTAAGACATATGAAGAACGGCTGCAGGAACTGGGTATGTCTAGTTTGATGAAGAGAAGGACCAGGGGAGACATGATAGCAGTGTTCCGATATCTCAGAGGGTGCCACAAAGAAGAGGGAGTCAAACTTTTCTCCAAGACACCTGGGGGCAGGACAAGGAGCAATGGGTGGAAACTAACCAAGGAGAGAAGCAACTTAGAACTAAGGAGAAATTTCCTAACAGTAAGAACAATTAACCTCTGGAACAGCTTGCCTCCAGCAGTTGTGAATGCCCCAACCCTGGAAGTCTTTAAAAAGATGTTAGACAGCCATTTGTCTGAAATGGTATAAGATTCCTGCCCATGCAGGGGGTTGGACTAGAAGACCTACAAGGTCCCTTCCAACTCTGCTATTGTATTATTGTATTACTAGTTAACAAACTAATAAGTTATATTTATGAAATATACAGAAAAAAAAAAGCAAGCTGAATTGAAGATCAGTAATAACATAATACTCCTCAAATATCTGGAAGCATTTGGGGGCTTGTTTTCTGAAACGTTTTGTCCTACAATATCCACAAACTGATAATGTATTTTACATAGTACCATTTGCTATGACCATCATTAAAACTAAAGTCATTATCTGGGTGAGCTATTGGGAAGGAACAAAAATTGTGATATGCTGATTGTATCCTTAGCACAGAAAGGAACAAACCATCTCATAAATAAAGAATTGGTAAAATATTTCCATCTAGAACTTGTTGAGATTCTGCATGTTCTACTCTTGTTCAAATGGAATCTAAAATCCAGAGTTGCCATTGATGATGATGATGATGATAATAATAATAATAATAATAATAATGATAATAGCATATCATTGTATTCTATCATTCTTCACCATATACTATATTAGAAGATCAACATCTGCAACAAAGAATCATGGAAAAGAAGCTAGCTAAGAAGATTAAGATTGCTTGTAGAATTATTATAGCCACAAGGTATCTGTCTTTATTGCCTTGCATTTAGAATATCCTATTTTCAAATTTCTTTTCATAAGGAGCTATTTTTGTCTACTAAAAATTCTCCTATGTCCTCTCTTTGCACTGCTCCACCTCTCTGCCACTGGATGTCCTTAGATCAGGGCTGTCAAACTCTTGGGCCAGATGGTCACATGCTGGCCATGCCCACACGAAGGGGGAAAAAGTCCCTATATGTCATGTTACACTGCTATGACGACATGAGTTTGACACCCCTGCCTTAGATGATGATACAAAAAGCAAGCAGCTTGATCCATCAGGAAGCAAACTGAGCAAAGTGCTGAGCAAAGGAAAACAGTAGCCTACGCAAGGCTAGACTATTTTAATGCACTCTACTTAAAGAATCTTTGGAATTAGTATTAGTTGCTAATTGGCTTCTGAGTCCAATTTACAGTGATATTTTTTTCACGGCTTGCATATGGATAGCTTCAAACCCACCTTTCCCAACCAGTTTGGACCAAATAATGAGATCTATCTGACAGAAACTGATGCAAATGCAATTTTTTTCAGTTCATGGGGCTGAGGTGAGATTGTATTGTATTTCTGTTGCATGCTGAATTGCGCAATAGCCTCCCTGTGGAGATTATTGGCCTTTCTTTTACCAATCAGCTCTTGCAGATTTTCATAATGCTATTATGTAGTGAAAGCCCTGCTAGTTGCAAACTCATCAGTATACACACGTATGGAAAAGGGAGAGGACTAAAGAGTACTGATGCAGAAGTTAAAGCTAGCTTCCTAAGAAATATCTACACTGTCTATACTTCTGAGAGCTCTCTTTATCCTTATTAAGGAAAAGAAACCTGGTCAAAAAGGTTTCTATCAATGAATTAAGAAGCTTGATGTTGCCCAAATGCTTTATAAATTCCCCAACAATAAACCTTGCAGGTTGTGCATTAGAAGTTCATTTAAAAAACAATCTGGATCGTTTTAGCTTTTAGGAAGCTATGTCTGTGTTTTCAGCTATATTTTATTGGTGTGCCTTCGGTGCCATACTAAGCAACCCTTCTGTCAGTCAGTTTATGGCTAATTATAGAGACTAAATTATGTCTTTTCTATTTTAACCAATTTTCCTGCTTCATCTATTGTGTATATCTCTGTGTGGGTGGAAATAGCACATGGAAGAAGCTAAGTACATTGAATGGATAATTCTATGAACCGTTGCTCTATTTATATACAATAACACAATTTTTAAAAATTTTCTCCTTTCAAAAAAATTCGGTAATAATTTTTCAGTGGATTTCAACATTTTAATTTCAAATCAGAAAAAAAAAATAGCAAGAAAAGTGAAGGTAACCTGAACATATTTCAATAGAAACACTAGCTGACACAATTTATAAATTGGCAAAAAAGCCATACCATTGTTTTGTTCTTGTCATTTTGTTGTTGATGGCATTAATGTCCCATAATGTCCTAACCTAGATGCCAAGAATAAACAAAATATTGCCTAAAAACAATCATGGAAAGAAAAAGCTGCAGCCAAGGTGAGGATACAACTGGATAAGCATTTCTATTTTGATCAACTAGTCTTTTTGTTACTGGCTGTGATCCTTCAGGCTGTACTGTATTATGTTATTAGTTGTACAGAAGAGGTATGAATAAATTAATTACATATTTAGGCTGCTGCTTTCTAAAGTCAAAGAATTCTGTACAAAGCCTTGTAGTTGTGAGTTGAAGATATTCTCACGATATTATTGTTTTTTGACTCTATAGTCCACATTTCTTCCTCATTTCTTCTTGCTTTGTTCTAATTGTTGGAAATGTGTTCTCAGGATGGATTACTAGAAACAAACATTTCTCCACTGGCATAATAAACAAGCAAGGAACTCAAAATTAGCAAGTACTGGAAACATTGGAAAAGACAAAGAAAATGTGAGTGGATAGTACAGGCATGAAACACTTTTCATGGGGATTGGGATAGAAACAAAGAACTTGGAATGTTTCAGAATGATTTTGAGCTTAAATGGGCATAATTCAAAAGATATCATACTTGTACAATCTATTCCCAAAATTAATTTGTTTCCTGGTTGTTTATTTATTTGATAGTTTGTAAAACACACTACTTTATGTTGTGTGCTGCTTTGAAGACTTTGAGCACTCCTAAAAGCAGCTCTCTGATTAAATCATGGAGTAAAAGTAAAGTTTCCTTTGACTGAAGCTTGACTCCTGGCAGTTCAGTGGATACAGTGATATAATTTTCTTGGCAATTGTATGGATGTGATTTGACACTGCCAGCAGGTTGGTTGACTTCCACTCTAGGATTCATCTCATCTAACGGCTCATCAGGTCTGACACTGCTTCACCTTCTCACAGCAAGCAAGGTCAGCTAGGTACTGCCACTGCTAAAGCTATTATGGGACAAGAACTAATTAAAAACCACAGCACAATCCTCTTTTAAAAACTGGTAATATTTAGGAGGAAGACTCTCTTATGCTTTGGGGTCAGAACTCACACAGGTAATTTGAGATTATGCTACAGTATGGATGCCCAATAAATTGGCTGTCATAAAATGGAATTGCTCATTTATAAATTGCTGTTATTATAGCAGCCTGGAAAACTTTCCACTACTGCTCCCACAATATTTTTAATTAAACATATGTCATATATATATATGCTGGCATAGCTGGCTTCGGGGATTTTCCCGTGTATAAGGCCTTATACACGGGAAAATCCCCGAAGCCAGCTATGCCAGCATACCTACACCCGTGAAAATCTATATATGAAGACTAATTATTTTCAGCCCTTAAAAAATCATATATGAAGTGGATATTTTGTTACAGCTTCCTGTTAGGCCTATTTAAGGGAGGAGACAAACTTGTCATCCTTCTCTGTCCTTCGACTCAACCTAGAGACCATCCAGACAGAGACCTATTAAATTGCTGCTGTCTTTTTAGATATGTGTTAAATTTCTTTTAAGGGATGATTAATAATAATTAATTAAGAGACCAGGATGGATCCATTTCGGGCTCCTTAGCCCTCGTCAGCTGGCCATACTTCCCTACAGGGATTTGAACTGGTGCTCTCCAGCATTCGAAGCAGGCTTCTCTATGCCTTGAGCTAACCAGTTTCCCTGATTACATCATCCTTTCTACAGGACTTTATTGATGAAGTGGATATTTTGTTACAGCTTCCTGTTAGGCCTATTTAAGGGAGGAGACAAACTTGTCATCCTTCTCTGTCCTTCGACTCAACCTAGAGACCATCCAGACAGAGACCTATTAAATTGCTGCTGTCTTTTTAGATATGTGTTAAATTTCTTTTAAGGGATGATTAATAATAATTAATTAAGAGACCAGGATGGATCAAATAATTAATGGACACAAGCCTGCCTGATGATGACAAGTGAGATCTTGTCGAAACGTTGCAACAACTTTTCTATGCCTTATACACGGGAAAATCCCCGAAGCCAGCTATGCCAGCATATATATATCTATGTATGTATGTATGTATGTATGTATGTATGTATGTATGTATGTATGTATGTCTCCTCCCTTAATTGGGGACTAATAACAGGTTGTTGAGAAACAATTACCTATACTAATATACCCTGTCTCTGCTGATGCAATAAGGGGAACCGGCTTGGCTAAAGTGCTAGACCACTTGCTTAGCATGCAACATAGTCCTGGTTCGAATCCCAGTAAGGGGTATGGCCAGCTGATGAGAGCTAATAAGCTCGAAATAGATCTATCCTGGTCTCTCTCTAATTTAATTTATTGATCAGCTCATAAAACTAACACACAAACACACACACACACACACACACATATATAGGCATTGCTGGCTTCGGGGATTTTCCCGTGTATATAGCATGGAGATGTTATTGCAACGTTTCGGCAAGATCTCACTTGCCATCATCAGGCAGGCTTCTGTCTGTGACTGCTATATATATATAAAACAAAGGTCATGTGCAGTGTTTAATGCCTATAAAACCTATATGGAACAATTTATCTGGGAATTAAAGTTTATTGTGGATGATGAACAATCACTTCACGGCTTTCCAATTTAATATTTTAAAATTTGAAATGTTTTTGGAAGATGCCAGGTGGACTTAAATGGAATTCAAATTGTCAAACTGAATTAAGAAAATGAGAACAATGTTGATTTAAGGTAAATGCATCAAGAACAAATTACTTAACATGCAATCAAAGTACGATAGGATATTTTTAGTAAAAAAAAAGCTTTTTCTAAGGAGAAACAAATCTTCTAATACACCATACATACATATATACAGACAGACAGACATATCTATATATATACAAGATATTTGTAATCTCTTTTCCTCCATTTGAATTTGGTTAAGTTCTTATGTTAAAACCAACATATAAAGTATTGTTAATTTGCAGTAGATGTAGGTATTCCTGGTTTTGCTATTCATATTGACTTGCCTTATTATATAACTATTAATAGTGAGGACCTGTGAAAAACAAAACAAAACATGAGTGTGGTGAAATAATGGGAATCTTGGTGTGATCTTGTGAGGTTCTTTGCTTTCCAAAGACTGGACATTCCACAGCAAAACAACGCTCTTTATTGCAACACACATTTTACCCAACAGGCTATTGCTCTGAATAAACTGCACTCTTCTAGGATTTGCAAGGTAATGTTGCCAAGTAAAGATGTCTTTAATATCCAGTCCCTTCATACCTTTTCTTTTAATACTCAGTTCAAACTAAAGTTTCAAAGTAATATACAGCGTTTGTCTCTCCCCCGCCTCTCCAAATGTTCTTGCATTGGTGAGATACTATTTCAGTGTAATTGCTCCTTTTTTACTTGCTTGCTGAGCTTCAGGCAAATCTCCAAGCTCCAGGCAGGGCTCCCACCAGGACATACTATTCACTACAGCTTCTGGTCCTGGCAATTCAGTGAAAGTGCTCTAGCCTGCTTCTAATAGCTGTCAATCCACAGACCTGGCCTCCACTTCCTCTCATTTGTATGCTGTTTGTTACCACCTTTCCTGGTACTCACATCCCTTTTCCCACTCTGTTTTAGCATTTCCTTTTATAAGTATAAAAGACTGGGTGGGGTGAAGCTTCCTCTGGACATCAACTTGCCCTTGAAATTACCTGGTGTGGCTCCATTGGCTAAACAGCTGGAACGATGGCTTGGATGCCTGTGAGTACAGTTCTGAGGGAATGGATGACTGCCCAAGGAAGCAGGGTGTAGGTGTGGAGATGAAGCTCATCTACAAGATTGCAGCTACTTTTGAAAAGAGCTTTACTCCTCCACAGATCTAGATATGTTGACGCTGCAGTGTTCAAAATTACTAGTTAGAATGTGCCCAGGGTATCCTGGAAATCAAGTCTCAAAGCAAAAACACAATACATCTGGAAAGTCCTGAGTTCACAAAAAACAAAATAAAGCGCTCTGCCCAGATGAGTGTGTGTGTGTGTTAGTATTATGAGCTGATCAATAAATAAATCAGAGAGACTAGTATAGATCTATTTCAAGCTTTTTAGCTCTCATCAGCTAGTCATACTCTTACTGGGATTCGAACCGGGGCTATATTGCATATCAGGCAGGAGCCTTTAAACCATTCAGTCAGCCTGCCTCTCCCAATTGCATCAGCTGAGACAGGAGGGTTAATATCTATATGTTAGTTTTATGAGTTGATCAATAAATAAATCAGCTCATAAAACTAACACACATATTAAAAAAATCACACAACGGAACTCATGGCTTTCTGTCTAGATGGTCTCTGGTGATGAGCCAAAAGGCAGAAAAGGAAACAGTATGTCTCCTCCCTTAATTGGAGCCTCTTAACAGGATGTTGTGGAACAATTATATATATGTATATATAATAGGTGTAAGGGGTGAATCCCTGTGCAAATATTTCATTAGAGCAATTATTATGTATAATTTTTATATTATCCTCATGGACTTTCTCTCTTTCACCAGTGAAGAAGAAATTAGCAATCTTTCAATAGTTGCTTGACTCAGTGTTGTATGTTTAAAATTCTTAATTTAGATTATCACAATAGAGTTTACAATGACCTTCCGCAGTCTACAAAAGCACTAGCACATATTATCAATAGCATGACCATTTGTCATGTTGATTAGGATGATGATAGTTGTAGTTGAACATATTCTTACTTTATTGTCTTAAATACCACATTATACTATAATTCCACTTTACCCAACCTGGGTACTTTTTTAGGTATGTGAACTTCAACATTCAGTAAGTCCTCAGCCTTTGGCGAGTTTTCTTGAAATTGGCCCATCTATCTGGAAAACATTCAGATGTGGAAAGCTACTATCTATATAAATAAAAATGTAACAAGAGTTTGTTCAAAGCCGCTAATCTCTGAAAGTACTGCATCGATCGCTTCCAAATTTTCACACAATGTTCCTTTCAAGTACGGCACCAATGATATAGATATATTGTGTAGATATCACACCTGTACCAGGTACATGCAACGGAAATGTAAAAAAATTGTAAAAAAGGTAGGTAGATGGATAGGTAGGGGGAGAAATATGGTAGGTAGGTAGGTAGGTAGATAGGTAGGTAGAGGGATAGAGAGGGAGAGGGTGAAATACAGTAGGTAGGTAGGTTGGGGGTTATATGGTGGTTTTGTGTATGTGTGCAGGTGTAGATATACACACAGATTGGTTGGCCATTTAACCAGACTGGGCCACAGCAACGCATGGTCAGGAACGGCTAGTAATTAAATAATACAGGATTTTCAAATGCTTTCTAATGTGCAAGGTTATCCTCATCAATGGATATCTTATATTTCAATAGAAATTTTGTAGGTACTCATTTTATTTTCTATCCCCAAAATCGTAACATCACATTATTTCTATTCAAGTATGTTATATTATGTGACATGATATATGATATGATATGATATTATTATCCCAATTAGAGTTTAACAAAATAACATCTTGTTATTTTGAAGTCATCTTTCTCATTATGAACTGGCCCAGTTACTTTGATCAGCAGATATCTTCAGTTCTTTTATGAGACAACTAGCAAACAAACAAGAGATTAAGAGTTTTATTACAAAAAAGGTTTATTATACAACTATATACAAAATAAACCAAATGTTCTCATCCAAAAGACTATGATTTCTGATTTGTGTCATTTTGGAATGATATTACTCAATATTCTTAATAGTTTTAACCTTGAAATTTCATTTTAGTCCTAAAGTTCTTTGTACTTACCAATAATGTTTTCTGCCTCAACATAAAAATATTCACTTTACGCTTCCCTGTTTTCACCTCACCACAATTATCTATTATTAACACTGTCTTGACTCTTTAATTGTTTTACAGCTTAACTCTTATTTTATTACTTGTTTTGTTACTTTATTGTCTTTTCTCTTCCCATCTTCTCTTTTTCCTCAGCTTAGCTCCATTCGGGTTTTTCGTTAAAGTCTCTGTATCTCAGCTGGTGGGTCTCAATAAAATCACATTGCTCACCTGCTCATGGTACCATTTTCCTCTCTTAGCCTCCATCCTTTTATAAATATCTTCTTGGTAATTTTGGGGTGAATGTACAAAGCACTTTTGCCAGCTTTCTTTTTTATCTCAGTCCTTGTGGTATCTATTCAGCTTCTTTACACATTATGCTTTCTCTGATTCCAGCAGCTATCACCATCAGAATCCTTGACTTTGCATAATAACAGATTTGGGAAAGACAGGGCTGTTTCATATCAATATCACTTAGATTATATATTGCTTCACACAGCTCTCGCTAAATGGTTTACAGCATATGTTCCCCAACAATGTTGGTCCTTATTTTACCCGCCTTGGAAGGATGGAAGGCTCAGTCAACCCTGAGCCAGTCAGGATCAAACTCCTGGTAGTGAACTGAATTAGCCTGCAATACTGCATTCTAACCACTGTGCCACCATGGCTCCTCCTCATCTTCTCCAGTCTTCTCTTGTTTTGCTTTTCTCTCAGTTTTGCTTGAAATGTATGAAGCTTTCAGTCTGCTGGATTGCTGTCATCCACAACTACAACGGCAATCTTTTTTCCTTGTCTTACTACATCATCGCCACTCTCTTTGGGATAACTTATCTTCCCCCTTCCTGCCCCGGATCACTGCCAGTAAACCATTTTGCTGTTGTCATGGATAGCAGTCTGTTGTCAACCCAGTGACTAATTCCTATCTGTTCCTATTTAATACTTCTCAGTTTCATTTCCCCATTTCAGAATGGTAGTTTTCTACATGCCATAGAACAAATTCTTCTGGTGAGCGACATTAGCGAGTAGCTGATAGAGACTTTTTTTTCATAGCAGGAAAGGTCCTTTTAATAATAATAATAATAATAGCCAAATTTATTGACCGCTCCCTCTCCCCACAGGGACTCGGGGCGGTGCACAGGGGAAATAAAAACAATAAATATACAACATACATAACAAAATTAAAACAGATTAAATTAATTCCTGTGCTAAAATCCCATTAACTAAAAATCCCCATACATTTAAAAACCCATAGAGAGAGAGACTACCCTAGGCCGGCCAGGCGGAAAAGATGAGTCTTCAATTTCAAGCGGAAGGAGCGGAGGTCCGTGGTCGTTCTAATATCGGGGGGAAGGTCGTTCCAGAGGGCCGGGCCCGCCACAGAGAGAGCCCTTCCCCTGGGCGTCGCCCGCTGACAAAGTCTAGTGGACGGCACCCGGAGAAGTCCCTCTCTGTGGGAGCGAATCGGCCGTGAGGATGTGTGAGGCAGGATCCGAAGATGTCTGTCTCTAAGAAACTCCGCTAAGATGTTTGTGTGAGAGGACGTATGTGGTTCCAACTAGGGGATGAATTCTGAATGTTGGCTGGCCCCAACTTTCCCAAGAAAGACAAACCACATAATTTTGCCAGACTTGTAAAATACAAACTTGATTTTAATTGTATTTTATGAGTGTATACTATGATTTTACATTTTGTTTTATTATAAGCTTCCTTGAATGTTTATATAGGAAGAAATGTGTGATATACACTTTGAAATTAAAAATTGAATAAAATGAAACTATGAAATTGTGTCCATATTTCTCTGGAACAATTATGAATTCTTGGTCCTTGGAAAATGTTAAACAGAACTTTAAAATTATGATGTTAATTTCCTGAAGGCTTTTTTTTTTGTTTGCTTGCTTTTCTTGGACCATTTTGCCTGGCAAAATCTGCAATGCATCTATTGAGATATTGGGCTTGTTTTAGTTATGTCTCAGATGACATTTGAGACTTTTTTTTGAGACTTTGCTATTAACCAGAAACCTCCTTAGCAGCACAGCAAGATATTAACTATCTATCAGCCCTATCAGTTCAAAGAGATCAGGAAAGCAAATCCAAGGAAGATTTATTTCCATTTTATTAAGATGAGTATATCAACAGGATGTTGCAAGTCTGCTTATACTTCACTCCGCTGCCATTTTTAGTCCATTGACTCAGGGGGGAGCCAGACAGAGATTCTTCCTAATGCTATTTCCATGTTCACTTCAAGACTATCTCCATAGTTCTGTACCCAAACTCTTGTTTTCCATTCCTAGCAGAGCCTTGGCATTCTGTATCTGTCTTTCTCGTCACTGATAACTGCCTGGTGAACACGAATCATTCTTGTAATAAAAATAATATTATTGTTTCTTTCATCAATTTTTTTAAAAAAGAGGTAAACTGATTATTTGTGTCCTTTACATGTGCTGGAACAAGCATCATTTGTGATAATCTAATTTAAAGGATAAAATCAGAAGCAAAATTTACTGCAAGTAATCATGGCAGCTTGTACATATAATTCTTATATTCAAATGGAGAAAATATAATAATACTTACCACAAGATCCAGGAATAGATAATTTGGAAAACTTCAAGACAGAATTACTTGAAAGTGGGATGGATGGCATATCTACATTTATGAGTTTATGCACTTCATAGCCAAATACTCATCAGTGTAAGAAAGTAATTGCTACATTCCATTTAATTGTCTTATAGTGGCTAATGTAATCTGATCTTCATTAAATAATATCTTGCACCTATTGAGAAAAATAAACTATTGGCAATTCTTTTGTTTATAAATATATAACTATGCTATGGAGTCCATGTTCAACTCAAATTCAGTAATTCAAGGTGTTTTCCAAAATGATAGAATAATTCAATAGTAATCTTTAAGGATCAGGTTCAAAATCAGGTTCTTCCCAGGCCAATTTCTGGGTCATACAAATCCTTGAAAACTTCAAAGAATTACAGATAAAAAGGAAAACAATACAGTATATGCAATAGGAAATATTATTTATGTATTGTTTCTATGCAACATATTTTTGGATCAAATTGAGATATCATGTTTTTATAATATTAGTTAATCCATGCATTATATGATATGGTCAGAATCTTATTAACTATATTTTTTAAAGATTCCTCAGAAAGACTCCTGTGATTTTAGCAGCACTGTAGGAGAAGGAGTGGAATAGTCTGGGGGCGGAGTGAAAAGAGGAATTAATCTAGAATTTCCAAGTTACCAGAAGTGGACTAAATCCAATCTCTCTTGAATTCTGTTAACCCTTATCTAATACCAAAATAGTGCTCTTAGTTGACTAGATTCCTGTGCATATACATGAACAATACTGTAAATCAATGTAATTGAAATTTAACATACGACTCTGGCTTTCACATTGGACAGCACTTATTTAAATCTTTTCCATCATTTATTATTTTCCTGTGACTACTTATGTTATAAAGTAAGTTTTTCATATTATATTTATCTATTTCTATATAGTGATTTTTAAAAAATCACATTTTTGGATTTTGGTCTAATTTCTCAAAGAAGAGGGGTTATGTTTTCTCTAGTAACATGCCTTAAAATGCCAAAGGCTAAGAGGTGGCAATATACAATGCCCCCCCTTTTTTTTCCCCATAAGGAAAACTGTCTCACACATTGTTGGTAGGTGAATGATGTCATAAAGACATCCTGCAGAAGGATAGGTAGTAACAATAACTATGAAATGTTACACTTGTGCATTGAGTTAGTTTTGCTAAGAAGTTGAGTCTATGTCTAAGGATAACAGGTAAGAAAAAGCAGCAGAAATGTAGATAATTGGATCATTCAAATGTGTTTCTTTCACTAAAATATTAATATAGTTTTTCAGTGGGCTCTTTAAAGCTCTTTTATACTAACAGTAATAGGAGATGAGGTCTTTATTGAATTTAAATATGGTATTTTTCAGAGCTAAAAGTTAAAAAAGGACCACTACTGATCACTGGATGGTGAATGATTTATAATGACTTATAAAAACAGAAGGGACACTGATTGTATCTACTTCTTATAGAAAAAAAACCCCAAAATCGACATTTTTACTCGATCAGAGTTTGAATATTATAAAATTTAATGCAATAATAAATTAGAATAAAAGTCTTTATGTTTTCTTGCAGATAAATAAATACATTATATGTTTAAAGTAGGAAAACTTCCATCATGTTGCAGAATTTGTTTCAGTGTTTTGTACAAGATTACTCTATACTAATAACACCTCGTGTTGTTCATTACAGCTAGCTTATCTTTTCCTCATTAATTTAGTGCGTAATATTTATTTGAAATGTAGAAGCAACACAGGGAAACTGAAAAACGGAAAACATATATTTCCCATAAAGCCCTGAAAATAATACAAAGTGATTGCAACACCTCACCTAGTATTGTGCAGGGTATTTTTTTTCTAAAAAAATAATCTGGCATTTTTAGCTTAATTTAAACTCATTTTTTATGAACATGGCCCTCGGGAATAATTTGACATTTTTCTTCTCCAATAGAAGTGTTTTAGGAAAATTTCTGTGCTGATCAAGCATGGTGGTAAATCAAATACCACTGAAAAGTGTAACAGATTTTTCCTACTATATCGATTCAGCCCAAATTAGGAATTCCCCACTTTGAATGGGAAATTATATTTATTTCAGTTCCATTGGCATTTTCCTATCTTTGAATTTCTAAATTAATCAGTTCATGCCTAATGTCTCTTAGCAGCCATATAGATTCAGCAGAGAAATGAAAGATATGTCCTATGTTTGAAGCCTGAGTGGATCTCTCCATTTTCCTTTTCGAATTAATGAATTGATTAAGCCTAAGTATTCCCGTGGTTCTGCAAATTTACCGGTATTTGAAGTCTGCTTATCAGATTAGGAAGGTTGCATTTATCACTAAATTCAAAGTTCAATCTCCTTCCTTATTTTCTGTGCAGATGTTCACGCTGACATTTGTGCCACAAAAAGCTTCTAGAAAAATAAGCTCTCATGAGAAATAAAATGACTGCAAAAGAAGATTTGGAATATGAATTGTATTAAATAGAGGTTACATACCAAACTTCTCAATACCTTAGAAGATGACACATTGTATTATACAACCTCATCTTTCATTCATTAATTATTATCTACAAATGTATCTATTTTTATGAACCTGAGCCACTGCATATTGGCATTAGTTTCAATCACTTCATTCCCAGCAGTAACTTCTTTTTTCCCTTAATTTTTGTTCTGCTTCTTGGGTTTTTACAATTATTACAGTGTGATGCTTTCCCCCCTATTTCATAACTATTATGAAAATGGGCCAAATTAATCAATTATTGGATCAGTGATTAGGAGCTGAAATCTCTTAGTTTGGACAAATCTAATTTGAGAGTAATGATGCAATGTAAGAAATCCTTCCATTTACATATAATTTTATGGTTCTTTGGTGTGCTATTCTCCCTTTGAAAAATCAAATTTATGACAGTATTTGAAGTAGGAAAATGAAGTTCCACCCAACTTCCCTTCTCCCTTAACTGATTTAAACATTATAGCTGCAGTATCTGGAAAAAGAAATACTAACTTCTAGAAAAATGTTTTGAGTCAATTACACATTTAACGTATTTATGAATGTTAATGAAATTGCAGTGTCTTCGGTTAAAATGTTTTGAAAGTGCAGTGGTACCTTGCTACTAAGCTGCTTTGAAACTCATTAATTTGGAACTCAGCACATTTTGATATAAAATTTTTGTCCGGGTACTCATTGTTTGTTTGGTACTCAATGCACAAGCCAGAACTTGCTGATGTCAGCTGCCTTGTGATTCACTATATCCATGATGGCGAACCTATGGCACGGGTGCCACAGGTGGCACGCGGAGCCATTTCTGAGGGCACGCGAGGTGTTGCCCTGTCAGCTCCAGCACACATGCACACACTGGCCAGCTGATTTTCGGCCTTGATTTTCAGCAGTTTTTTGTCCTCTGGAGGCTTCAGGAAAGCCTCCTGAAGACTCCAGAGAGTGAAAAATGGACTTACCGGGCTCACCAGAAGTTGGAAAATGGACTGTTTTCAGCCTCAGAAGGGCCTCTGGGAGGGAGGCGTTTTTGCCTTCCCCAGGCTCCAAGAAAGTTGTGCATGCATGAGTGGGGCAGCAAGGTGGGGTGTCACGCACGCATGCACAGGGGGCATGGCATGGGGGGATTAAGTTATGGGGGTGGGCACCCGAGTGTGTGCAATGGTGCGCAAGCGCGTGCTTTTGGCACCTGAGGCAAAAAAGGTTTGCCATCACTGCACTATATTATTCCTTATGGGAAAAAAATGTTTAGTAATCATTTTTGGTTAACAATGAGAACCGAGGTAAACTGTAGTTTACAACTATGTTTTACAACAAAAGGAATAGAAAAATAGATGATCATAACAGTTGCTCTTAATTACAGTTATGTTATTCTCTCTCCTGTCTCAGTCTAGTTATGTATGCTAAAACATATGTGTGAAATTCAAAAGGGTAAAATTCAATGATACTGTCCCAAACTATAATTATTACTCCAAATTCAAATTAAGATATTTAGGGGGATGATGGAAGGATGTCTGGGTGACTGGCTGGTTAGGTGGCCGGCTGGCTGGCTGGTTGAGTGGCTAGATAGATAGATGGATGGATGGATGGATGGATGGATGGACGGACGGACGGACGGACGGACAGACGGACGGACGGACGGACAGACAGACAGACAGACAGACAGAGGTAGTTAGATGTTTGAGGACACTTCTTCAGCAGTTCAAATAGACATTAGAAAGACATTAAAAATAACAATGTATTTTACAGGCTCATAGTTAAGGATGTGCCATATTCCTAAACAAAAAATGTGACCCAACCATAAACTATGAAAGGAGAGAAACTTGAAAACCAGATTGAAGTGAATTTGGTGGTTTTAGTCCAGGCATGAAGTATCAAAGAGCTATAGGAAATATATAGAAGTAAGTAAAGAAGGTAAAAGATAAAGATCAAACAGGTCTGGAGTACTTAGTTCTGGCTGAATATGCATTAAAATGCATTAAGTCTAGGAAAGAAGCACAGGTTAACAATGTTAGACTAGGTAGACTTCCTAAACCCAGTAGTTCACAAAAATGCAGCCTCATATAAGGTTCCATATAGAAATAGAAATTAAGGATAATAGAGTTGGTAGAAGTAATATACATATCCTTAAAATAGGACGACAATAGAATTGCTTTGCAATTTGCAAAAGACTCTTATTAAAAGTTTGCAACAAACAAATGCTATAGTGGGGCATTCTATTACGGTTTTTGTAAATGGGTACTAGGTCAAGGATTACCTGTAGTTGGCATTTTTCTACATGTAATTATTTGGGAAAACAAAAGTGGGCTGACTTTAAAGCTGGTTTATTGATTAAGGAAGGGATGAGTAGCTCAGTTCCAAATACCGTCTTCCATCCCTAAATATCCCTTTTCTCCTACATCTAAGATAATTGTTGCTTTTTAACACTCATTCCTTTTTAGACTTTAAAGGAAGGTGAGTGCAATGATCTTGAATGATTGAACCAAAATTTCAGATTTTGTTAATAGCTAAATAATGACAACAATAATAATATAAATAAAACAAATAAACAATTCACCTTGAGAAGAAAGTTACTATGGGGTAGGGAATCATGGTCACCAATCCATGTGCTTTTTACTAGGGAAAAATACTTTCTTACTAGGGTAATTTTATAGGTTTCCTTTCAGTGTGCTAAAATAGATTCTATAAAATCTAATTTGCCTCATGAGCCAAATCAGATGACTTCCTCATAAAGGTTCTTGTAGTCTTTTGGATCTGTGTTTTAGACAAGGCTAAATGCAGTCTCCAGAATGCTGCAGTAAGGTTTCAGCTAAAGTGCTTAGGCAAATACCTTCCTCAAAAATGTGTGATTTTTTTTAAAAAAAACTGCTTCAACTTTTCAATTACTATACTAGATAATTATTCATTTAACACTCTTGGTATGTTTTATTTGATGAACTATTATTAAGAGTTTGTCAGTGTTCTGAATTTTTTTTTAACTGGGCCATTATCTCATTGTAACCTGTTTAATTTTTCTTCATGATTCTGCAGTTCTGACTTTATTGATTTATTTATTAAGGCCACCTGATTCCAGAAAGACTATGAACAGCTTCCAATATTTTCAAGACATACATTTAAAACACAGCTAAAACCACATGACTGTCTCAACTGAAACAGTGTTCCCAACATTGAAACATATGTATTTATTGCTTTAGTTATTTTTTTTTTAGCTTTGGCAATTACTGACTGTATGACAACTTCTGTCAATATATATCTATATGATATATAAGAACACACACACAAACACACACCACACACACACATTCACACTCCATTTGGTACCATGTCATATGCCCAATTTAAAGAAAATGTAGTAATAGGAATAGACAATACTGATACATATATTTTAATAAGAGCTGAAAATCGACCAAAGCCCCGGGAAACAATATTGCACCATTTGTGATGAAATGAAAAGTGCCCTTGGTAAAGCAGTTAAGCTTTGCGTGTCTTGTCCCAGGTGATATTACTGGCTGAAGCCTTGTGATAAAGGGGCTATTGGCCGTGGCTTTGGGAAAGACAGTGAAATTTTAAGGTGAACAAGTGGTGTTCCATAATCTTCCCCTGAGCTAGACTAGGCTGAGGAATATATTTAAGGAATTCACTTCCTTAAGGAAAGTGACCTTTTATTTATCCAGCACCACCACACAAGGAAGTGCTATTGACAAACTGTTACTTTTAAAAAAATCTATTATTTCTGGTATTTTCTACATATGTTATAACTTAAGTCATTCCATCATTAGAAAATAAAATAAATTTATCGTATAGGAGTTTTAAATAGCATAGCAATCCTTAGGTTACTGAGTAGTTTTATGTTAGTTACATTGAAAAATAATTCTGTATCTTCGTAGTTTTAAGTAAGATCTTAGAGAACTGATTACCATGTCCCCTTGGGGTGCACCTTGCATGATCAGATGTGTGCTCTTGTACTCACTGAAGAGCTGAATGTTCCCATTCTCACAAATATTCATACAGTTCTCTGTGTACCTAATAATTGTAATCATTTACTCATTTGAATCAACTTTTGTAGTTTCTTTTCTTCCCAAAATACACTTTAACACGTGAAGAACGTTCATTATGATATATTAATGATACAAAACAGATTTAATAATCGGCTTCTTTCTTAAACAGAGTGCACGTTGTTATAAGTTAAATATGTAAACAATTAGAGCTACTCCACAAATAATTGAACTGACTTTGTTGTATATGTGTAGATTCTCATCCAATTTCTGGCACCAGAACTTAATCAATCCAGCTTGATTTAAATTTTAGACTTGAGGCTAAGTTGTACATTATATATATATATATATGTTTCAAATACTGCTGTAGTGCTAAATTATGGCATAAAATCAGGAACTATGAATCACATGTAATATACAACTCCTACAAAAGCTTCTGGAACCTCATTTTACCTTTTGATTTGGTAAATTCTCAAGTGCAATAGGCAAAGTTCCATCAAGGGTAGATCTGTGAATTTCATTTTCAAATCCCCACCCCCCAATAATAATCAGATTTAAATCAACCAACGACTAAAAGCTCTCTTTTTTTCAGAGAGAGCTCCTGCACTGAATAAGTTTCTGGAATGCTTTCTTAAAATCTTCATTAAAGATTGTGTAAATCAGTGGGTTAACCAGAGAATTGATATAGCCCAACCATGTCAGAAAATTAGACATTTCTTCTGAAATTTGACAGCTTTCACAGGTATTAACAACTACTTCTTTTACAAAGAAAGGCAGCCAGCAAATCACAAAAGCACCCAAAATCAAACCAAGGGTAGTTGCTGCTTTCCGCTCTCTTGTAGTAGAAATGCGTTGCCTTTTCCACCCTTTTTCGTTCTTAGATTCTGAATCAGGGCTTCTCAGTGAAAATCGGATTCTCTCCAAATCTCCAGAAGGGTTGGATCTTTTATCTTTTGTACATGATGCGGTTGAAGAAAGCCGGCAGCTTTTCTCGTTTGCTTCCAAGAGGTCTTGCCCATTGGCCTCCTCTTTAAGAACCCGACTCATACTCCTTCTATGAAAAGTCTTGGCTGCTTTGTATATTTTGTAGTAAAGAATCAGAATTAATGCCAGTGGGATATAAAATGCTCCAAATGTAGAATATATGGTGAAAGCAATGTGGTCATGCTTAATGATGCATTCGTCATCTTTGCTGGCTGCTTGATGCCTCCAAAACAATGGTGGCATTGAAATGAAGATGGAAATAATCCAGACAATAGCAATCATAAAGCCAGCATGTTTAGGTGTTCGCTTCCTGGCATATTCCACAGCATCAGTAATTGCTCTGTAGCGATCTAAAGCAATAGCCGAGAGGTGCAGTATGGAACAGGTGCAGCAGGTGATGTCAACGCTAAGCCAAATATCACACATCACCCCACCCATGATCCAGGTTTCTTTGACAATATAGACAATGCTGAAAGGCATGACGAGGATGGCCACAAGGAAATCAGTGACTGCCAAAGAGCATATTAAATAGTTCGCAGGGTGATGGAGTTTCCGTGTCACAATTATTGCAGTCATCACTAGAGAGTTGATAACCGTTGTCATTACTGCTAGAACAGAAAGTGTAATAGAAACTAGAATCTTGGAAGTTACTTTTTTAAATGATTCTGTATCATTTTGTTCCAGTGTATAATTTTGTTCAGTAAAGTTTAGGAAATCCATTATTTCCTTGAAGATTGTCTTTGCCTAATGAAGATATCTGCAGGGAAATAGTTTAGAAAGAAAAAGCAACAATTAAAACTCCCCATTCTATATATTTTCCAGTATTATGCAATATACAAGGTTTTTTTTTAAAGAGACAACTGGACTTGCTTGTTTTTCTTTGAAGATGTTTCGCTTCTCTTCGAAAAAGCTCCCAGAAGCTGAAATGTCTTAAAAAAAAAAAGAAAGTCCAGTTATCTCTTAAAAAAATACCTTTGGGACAACCATGACCTTGATGACTGAGAATCTCCATAGACATTTTTTTGAAACCTTCTTCCCAAACTTTTCTGTCACTCTTTGAATAGAATGTATTTGAGGATTCTTATAGAAAAAAGGAATAAAATATGTTTTTCATGAAATTGAAGTTGACTTCATGCCTAAGACTAGTATAGCTACATACATGCTACATCTATCTCACTATTCAATTTCAGGATTAACAACATTGCAAAGTAAACAAAGGCAGGAGGAAAATAGTAAGCCAAATAAATTAGAGAGTTGATATAATTAGAGGAACAGTTTCTTGGTATCTCCCAGGGGTAGGTTCCTGCCAGTTCTAACCTCTTCTATAGAAGAGGTTCCACAAATCTACAGTGCCGTTTAGAACCGGTTCCAGCTTTCTCCCCCTGCCCATCTACACATCATCAAGATGAAGAGCGAGAGGAGGAATTCGGGGAGTTGTAGTCCACAAGACTTAAAGCTGTCAAGTTTGTGGGTTTTTTTCTAAAGGGTTAGGGATACAAAGATCTTGTAACTTGACAGCTTTAAGACTTGCACACTTCAATGCCAGAGTTCCTGAGCCAACATGATTGGATGAGGAATTCTGGGAGTTGAAATCCACAAGTCTTAAAGCTGTCAAGTTTGAACACCCCTGGGGTTTTTTTTCTAAAGGGTTAGGGGTGCAAGGGTCTTGTAACTTGACAGCTTTAAGACTTGCATGCTTCAAATGCCAGAGTTTCTGAGCCAACATTTTGGTTGTTAAGCAAGAGCATTGTTAAGTGAGTTTCACCACATTTTACAAGCTGGCCATGCCCACCCAGTCACATGGCTGGCAAGCCACTCCCACCCGGTCACATGGCCGTCAAGCCACTCTCACCTGGTCATATGGTCAGCAAGCCATTCCCACAAAGCAACCCACACCTACAGAAGAGGTTCTAAAATTTTTTTAAACCCACCACTGGTATCTCCCCTTACGTAGACATCCCTTGCTTCCATAACATCCATATAGCATTTGATAATCCATACAATGCATTTAGAATGAAGTTCAAGTTTAGTTAAAACCAAACAGGTGTGATATTAAATCTGCCTCTGCATTTTCTTCTTCTAAATAATAACAGGGAGCGGAATAGGCTAGGTGGCACAAGTGTAGTACCTGTCAACCCTGAAGCTGACCTGACTAGAGCTATATTGGAACTTAGTGTTGCCACACTAGAGCTGAGGGACAGGGATGGGGGATTAGAGATAGAAGGGTTTGTGTAGCCAAAATAAAACACTTTATTTATTTATTTATTTATTTATTTATTTATTTATTTATTTATTTATTTATTTATTTATTTATTTATTTATTATTTAGATTTATAAACCGCTCCCTTTCCCCACAGGGACTCGGGGCAGTGCACAGGAAGTTAAAAAAACGTATAAACATAACAATTATAAATAATTAAAACCGAATTAAATAATTATCCCCTGTGCTAAAAAATTTAAAATCATTAAAACTATTGACAGCTTTAAGACTTTCTCTGAAAACCAAGGACCTTTTCACACCTGCACTGTGGGAAGAAGGAGGGAGGTCTCCAGATGACCCGACAGCATCTTGAATGGACCATGTGACTGATTGTTTGGGATTTGGGGAAAACGTTCTATTTTAACTAGGTGAAAACCATAGGAACCTTTAGAGTTGGTTTTAACCAGATATGTGCCGATATGATATTTCCAATAAAGCTATCCTTTGAGGAAATTGCCTGCCTCAGAGTTTTGCTTGCTATGGATCTGTTACTTGAACCCTACCTCCCTGCTACAGTCATTCTAAAAACTGGCAATAGCTACAAAGAAAAGAAAAGAAAAGAAAGATGTAGCATCACAAAACAAAGCACATAAATACAGGTATTAGATACAGTACTGATAAGGCACATGATTCACAGTTAAGAAAAGAAAAAAGAAAAGACAAGACAAAAAGGAAGCCAATCTCAAACCGCTGCTAGTATTTTCCTCAAAGCCAAATTTATTTCGAAAGTGTTTTGAATAGCATTTTGTTCTCAAGGAATAGTCTTAAAAGATGAGAGGGGTTTTATGCTAATGCAATTTGACATTTTACCGCCCCTAGTTCTCAAGGGTAGATTCAGAAAAATCTTCTTTACTGAAAAATCCTGTCCTTTCAGTCTGAATTCTATTGAGTCATAGCCTCACATCCTAATATATTGTGATTTCTACAGAGATTCCCTTAAGATTCAAAGCACTTTTCTCTAGCTATTTCCCTGGCAGTCAGTGGAGTTCTATGTTTGTCACCAACTGTCAGACAAGAACTGAAGAACAATAGTTATACAGTGATCCCTGGTTTTTCGCAGCTTCATGTTTCGCGGCTTCAGTGCTTCGCGGGTTTTTCAAAAATACAGAATAGAAAAAAAAATGCATCGGTAGGAGGCAAGCGCCCCCTAGTGCTTGCTTTAAACGATGTCCACCAACTCAAGTTTCCGGTGCAAATCCTACTTCACGTTTTTTCAGTTTTCGTGGAAGGTTCCGGTCCCCATTAACCGCGAAAAACGAGGGATAAACTGTAATAGCCAAATTCACATTTATAGCCTGCAGGACTAAATAACTGAAGAACAATAGTTATCATAACCAAATTCACATTGATAACCTGCAGGACTAAATCACTGTTAATAGCAGATTAAGCCATGAAATATCTTATTCACCTATATTTAATTTGCTACAATAATAGAATCTCATGCTTATGCTTATGTTTCATCTTCTCTTCCCTTTATAAGCCACTGAGTCAGGAAGAGTCTGATTCTTCCGAATACTATTTCCATGCTTCCCTAAAAGCTGTTCCATGGCTCCCTGTACCAACCCACATTTTTATGTTCCATTCCTAGCTGGACCCTGGCATTTATTATCTTTTTAGTTATTGATAATTGCCTGATGATTATGACCATTCCTGTAATAGAAGCAGTGTTGCTGATTCTTTCATCTATTTTTTAAGAGACATTCAATATATTTGTATTCTTCAGAATTGCTGAGAAACATCATTTTGTAATAATTATTCTAAAAGATAACATTAGAGGCAACATTAAATGCAAATAATCATAGCAACTGATAGACATAAGTGCCTGAGTACTTACATTCAAATGGGGAAAATAAAATAATATCCACCCATTACACCATCCAGGAAAATATAATTTGGATAACTTCAAGAGATAACATTTATATATTTTAAAACCAGATACTGATAAGTGTAATAAAGTAATTATTACATCCCATTTAATCATTTTAACAGTTACTAACATAATCCAATCTTCACTAAATATTACCTTGTACATATTGACAAAAATGAACTATTGGAAATTCTTTGGTTTAGAAATAGTCTAACTGTGCTAGAGTGTTTTGGTATTTGCCAAAATTTAAGAATTCTTTCAGGCTAGTCTTACACATGCCTACTCTTCCCAGATTTCCTCTTCTTCTCTTGACTGTGGAAAAGTTATTAAAGTGGGATACACAAAAACAAACAAATAGGTATTCGAAGAAAGGAAAGAGTTAACGGCAATGAAAATTGGCAAGAAGAATTCTAGAATTAACAGATTGGAGTCAGAGTCCAGAGGGAATAGGGGTCTTGTAAGCTTTATTTATTGTCTAGAAGAACAGGGAACAGTTAGAAAAGACGTGCATTAAGTTCCAAGTTTTTTTCTCTGATATTTATTCATCTTTTCTGTTTCGTATCTGTCATGGCTGCATCTCTCCTACCCAAGCTTCATGAGCTGACAGCTTGACATTATCAAGGGGGGAGGGGGGATTGGAATGTAAGGAGGAGAAAGCGGGGTGTGTGTGTGTGTGTGTGGAAGTCCAGCTGAGCTGGCTGCATTTTGAGAAGCTTCAGTCAGTCAAGGTCAACCATCAATATGCAAAGCTGAAACTGAAAGCCTGTTTCCTAAACAATATACAAGCACCTAAGTGGACATTTACAGATAACAGTGGGATGGCGGAATGCGGGAGGGAGTGGAAAAATTACTTTGTATTGTTTGCATGGGAAAACCTCAGATTTGGCTTATGCTACTTCTGTAACTACTTAAGCCTCAGTATAAATATTCTTGGCAAAAGCAAATTGCCAGGAATATGAAGGCACAGGACAGATATTGATCAGGAGCCCTAAAAACAGATCCTTGATGTTATTGCTAGCAGTACAAGCTTTCTGTCCCAGTACGCACAACAACCTTGATATTTTCACATGGAGTGAAATGACAGGGACATGTTATTCCTGTGCATCATAACTATCCAAATGCTTGTCAGCAAATCTTCCAGTGTTATCCATGATAAATAACACACATTACATTGTACCACAATTTCAATACCATAGTTAATTTTCCTCCTCTTATACTCTTTGCTTGGCAGTGTGGCTTCTCAACCACTTTACTGTTTTAATGCTATTTCTAATTATATGATGAGCCTATCATTTATGTTTTCTAATAATACTTCTACTTTCTTCATATTTGGTTTAGTAGCTGGAAAAAAATCTGTTAACTTTAATCAAAACCACTGAGTGCTGAGAAGAATGGGAAAATGTTGGACCATAGAGAGGCAGATGATTTTGAGTACAAAACTATATGCCTGTATCATATAGGAGTAGTTCTCTTAGAGCCATTTCACACAATATACCCATGGCTGAGAAATCAGTAGAAACGGTCTCTTTCTAGTTTTATGAGCTGGCTCCATTGCATCATTTGTTTCAGTATTTCAGTATGCTTTAGTTGAAATTATTGATTTTTTTTAAAAAGCAAGGAATTACTGGCAAATTTAGAGGTGCAGCTGTCTGACTGACTCTCTGTTAACTAGTGACAGCTGAGCTGAAGAATCCTCTTAAGAATGTATATGACAGTAAAAGGTTCAGAGGGGGTGGAAGTAATTTGAAGAAAGCTTGCAGATTTCTCAAAGATTTTGGAAGTTGTGGGGGTGGGAGGAAGACAGATGGATTCTGAGTTGCTACCAGAAATGCTATTTGCAAACAGAGAGGGTTACCATGATTTATGCCAATTCACAATACTGCAGTTTTAGAAATAGATATTTTAATAAATAAGTAATTAGAAGAGGTAACAGTAGCCAGCAACCTGGGTAAATTTAAAATAGGATTAAATGGATTCATAAAAGCAATAATGATGCCTCTATATTGCTTCCAGAATTTTTGTATACTATGCCTATTTATTCAAGTTACTAGGAACGGCAAGCAGAAGCATATCATTTTCATTTGTGTTGGTACTTCTCCAATGTTTTAGTAACGCACAACTCCTGAATCTGGAAGTTCTGTTCTGTTATCACTCCTTCTACATAATTCCTTCTTTACACAATATTATTTTCACTTAAAGCTATTCACATGCACAATATTTTGTGGTGGACATATATGTGTAAGGAATATTGGCAAATGTAATTTAAAATCACATAGATGAGTGCTATATATACCGCGTGTTTCTGAACCTTGCTTTTCCTAAACACAAATCATTTGAAAGTTAGCAATTTATACTATGGAGATAGGTACTGGAAGAAATATCAGTTTCTAGGAACATAATTTGAGAGATAACACAATGGTGGCGATAAGGGACACTAGCATAGGGATTTTCCCCTATCCTCCAAAGGCCCCCTGTGGAGGTTAGTGGACTAGCTATAATTAGAAATTGTTTTTTTCGCTATCTAACTTTGACTCATCACCAATAAAGGCAATTGGAGAAGAACCTTGGCAATTCTGTCAATAACTTTTTTTGCATTTTGTTTCTCCAATTTGTCAGAGGCCAACCATTTTTTTCTTTTGCACATACTGTTTAAATAATAAATCCAAAATACTATAAAAATGATTGCTATTTCCAATTGTAGAATTCCAAATTAGTTCCTATGCCTTGTATAAAGTATGTGAATGTGTTAGAGACACTGGTGTAACTCGCAGTTCATTAACCAAATAAGTGCATTAGCTTCTGTATTTCTGCCTGGTTTTAGTTACTTGTTACCTGTACTTGCCCTTAGAAAGCTGATTAGACAGGTGAGAAGTATTGTATGTGATAAATATGAAATCATATATAAAGCACCAGTCTTTGACACATGAAATTGCTCATTACATTGTTCATGTAAATATTAAGCTGCTCTTACTTAATCAATGCTTCGTTCTATTTATCTTATCAGAGCATTTTAATTTTAAAAAGACCCTGAATCCATAGCTAACTGAGGAATGAACCTATATACATTTGGTCAATAAATGTTTATGATGGTATTAAACTGGAATATAAATATAAATAAAGTGGACATTTGCATTCTATTTTGGAAATATTGTTGCAAGCTTCTCAGGAATAGATGGCCTCCTGCCCTGCCATAAGGATTCTTCTTAGGCTCTTAATATTCTGCATAGAAGTATTTCATTTTTCCAGTTGAATTCTTCTACTTTATACACAGAAGACTGCTATGATTTTCTTTTAATTAATATGATACAAAAGCTTAGTCTGATTTGTGCTTCGTTCTGCACCAGCTATCATCATAGCGCCTTTTTGAGAAGCTTTGTTTAATAATCACATTGCACTGCAATCTGCTTTGAATTTCTCAAAAAAACGCATCTCAAATGGAAGAGGTTTCTAGGTTTCTGCCTTATTCTCAAGGTGGTTGAATTTTTTTTAAAAAAACCCTTTCTTGGTTGGGTTTTTAAACCTATTTTATTGTTAGAATCGAAAGAGGATGGCACTGCTGGTATTTCAGTTTTGGATTATGTGTCTTCCAATCATTTAAATCTTCCTAGCTAGTTGATGTTTCCCAATCTGGAAAAAAAAATCCAGTGGAAAAGGTTCAGTCATAATTTTAATTAGGCAACCACTAACCAGATAACCGTAGATCCCATATAGTAGAAGAAAATATAATTAGTTCAGGATTGTACTGTGGAACCTTGGTGCTCTCAATGTTTGATTGTTTGCTTCAACATTTGCTTGCAGATGTTTCATCATCCAATGAAGTAACATCACCATAGTAAATGTGGAGTTTGCTCTCTGTTTATATACAATAGCTTGTCCTTTGTAAGCCAAAGAACTTACAAAAAAAGCTTTGAGGACATGTTGCAGAGGGGAGAGAATGTTCTGTCAACTCCCCACTACAATGCTTCCAAAGATTTAAAAGTAGAAGAAGTTCCGATTATACTTTCATTAGATATCACAGCATTCTTTATACCCATAGAGCCAGAATTAGTGAAAGAATCCATGGCAGCAGTACAACACAACACACCTGATCTAGCCCCAATACACTGGATTGAAATACCTAGAATCATGGACCTCATCACTCTCTGTTTAACTATCTACTTTATTTTTTCTGTCTCCCTACCGTCTTTCAGTTTGATGGAAAGTATAGACATATGAAACAACCCAAAATATCTTCAAAGAAATAAAATGTAAAAAGGAAGAAGATAATAATACAGTACCCTCTCTGGATAGCCACATCAGCTGAGGAAACAACAGCAAATTAGAAACTTAAGCCTCTATAAAAAAAACCACACCACTCTCAGGTATACAGTATAAGGACTGTAAGAACCACTATGTAGAACAGACAGATAGAGACCAGCAGAATGCATCATGAACACTAACTAGTAGTCAAAAGACAGGATGAAAATTTCTTACTCACTTCCTTACTCTTACAACACATAGATAGAATCAACCATAATTTGAACTGGGAAATGCTGAATATCCTAGACCAAATTAAATATAAAAATCTAGGGAATTCTTGGAAGCTTGGTATTCAGACAAACCAGCAATCAATAAATACATGGAGATAAAGCACATTTTACACACGAATTAAAAGAAACAGCTAAAAAAAAAACTAAGAAGAAAAAAAAAGACCAGACATCATTTCCAAATAAACAGGGATTCACTCTAGCTAAACAAGCAGAAAACAATACTCTAATGAACCACATCCTCACAAAAGTAGTAGGGCAATTTGTTGTATGCAGACAGGCAGCAAGTCCCACACTCATTCACACTGGTAATGTTATCTAGTCAAGTAATGCAATATCTTCAAGCAAACAATCAAGCTTAGAACACACAGATTCCACAAATGACTATAGAATAAAAATTGGAAATTTGCATCCATATACATCCCTGTGCATGCACGCGTACATACCCACCCACCCCTTAACCTTATAATCAAATAAATGAAAAAATATCATGTAATTTTCTCAAAAATCTCTTTTTCTTTAACAGAAATTTCAAAAGCAAATTCTCTTTCATAAAATTAAATGAAAATTAATAGAAGCAGGACAATTTCTCTGGTGATATCCTTTGGAAATAGCCATGGCACTTAGACTTATACACCACTTCACAGAGCTTTACAGCACTCTCTAAGCAGTTTACAGGGTTGGGATATTGCCCCCCAAAACTGGGCCCTCATTTAACTGATCTCAGAAGGATGGAAGGCTGAGTCAACCTTGAGTCAGTCAGGATCAACATTCAGGCAGTGGACAGAGTTAACCTACAATACTAACCACTGTTCCATCACATCTTTTAAATGTCGCAATAGAGTTGCTTCATTGTCTCCAAAATGAATACTTTTTCAAGTTGATCATGTAAAACAGGGGTCTCCAACCTTTGCAACTTTAAGTCTGAAGGACTTCAGCTCCCAGAATTCTCCAGCCAGCAAAGCTTGCTGGAGAATTCTGGGAGCTGAAGTCCTTCAGACTTAAAGTTGCAAAGGTTGGAGACCCCTGATGTAAAAGATCAGATGTTAATCATCTCCTCAAAAAGCCCAATTCTAAAGCTTTCTATCTTCACATAACAGATATTGCTACCAAACCCCCCCCACAAAAACAAAACTCAAGTATGTAGTCAAGGCATTACTAATCAAGGATGAAAAATTCTAGCACTTTGATTTTACTCAGAAACAGAGCTAGCAGAGTTGACCCATGGCCTCCCAAAAACAGCTGCTGAATGATAGAAAGTAAGCTACCTTTCTGTTAAATGTAAAAGGAAGAAACCTTCCATAATTAACAATTCATGTATTTCCTCTCCTTGTGTCCTTGTAGTATTTTTTTCTATTTAAATACAAAGAATAGCATTGTATTCTCATCTAAATATTCCGGAAGAGTAATAGATCTTCTCACATTTAAAATCCATTATTATATTACATTTTCTTGCAGGAAATAAAAGACCAGGACATTCTGTGGTGAGAATTCTTCCCAAAAAGAACAAAGTGCCTGAGGGTGACTAAAAACAAATAGCTGCCTACAGGATTTTGCCTTGACTCTGTTATGCTTGAAGACTTCAATGTCTCATATTTGTTTCATTGGTGATATTAATCTTTTACAGATGCACCCATATAATCATATAGAGAACCTGGTAGCCTAATGGCTAAGGCTCCTGCCTAGCATGTAATACAGCCCCGGTTCAAATCCCAGTAAGGGTATGGCTAGCTGATGAAAGCTAAAAAGCTCGAAATAGATCTATACTAGTCTCCCTGACTTATTTATTGATCAGCTCAAAAACATAACACACATATAAAAAAATTACACAACGGAACTCATAGCTTTCTGTCTAGATGGTCTCTGGTGATGAGCTGAAAGGCAGAAAAGGAGAGCAGTATACTTCCTCCCTTAATTGGGGCTTAACAGGGTGTTGTGACACAAGTATATACTTATTCTCCTGTCTCAGCTGATCAGGAAGAGAACCTGGTGGCCTAATGGCTAAGGCTCTTGCCTAGCATGTAATACAGCCCCGGTTCAAATCCCAGCAAGGGTATGGCTAGCTGATAAGAGCTAAAAAGCTCGAAATAGATCTATACCAGTCTCCCTGACTTATTTATTGATCAGCTCAAAAATGTAACATATATATATATGTGTGTGTGTGTGTGTATATGTGTGTGTGTCTGTGTGTGTGTGTGTGTGTGTGTGTATATACACACACACACACACACACACACACACACACACACACACACACACACACACACATTTTCTTCCTGAAAAAGACAAGGCTTTCTAATCAGAACAGGGACTTTAGCATTTGTTTAGACTGTTTATCGAAAAACGCAGTCAACTGTGAATGTGACCCTGCTGGAACACTGTCATGAACGAAATTGTCTTCCTAAATTGTAAATGCATTTTTTTTCTACCTTATGAAGCAAGAAACCAACTTTTTTGAGACAGTTTTTTTGCTCTAAAAGCTGACACCCTCTAAATACATTGGATAAAACCTTTGTAGCTGCAAACAGGATTAGAATTTACCATGCTACCTTGAGACTGTGGGAAATATAGTTTGTCTGCTAGCTTGTTTATTTATATTTCATATTTTTAAACCACCCATCTCCCTCAAAGAGTAGCTTTGAGACGAACATCTTACCCCTGTGGATGGGGCGCGCAACTTGGGCGTCCTCCTGGATACCCGGCTGTCCATGGAAGATCAAATGACAGCCGTGGCCAGGAGGGCGTTTTACCAGGTTCGCCTGGTACGCCAGTAGCGCCCCCTATTGGATCGGGATGCCCTTTGCACAGTCACTCATGCCCTCGTGACAACCCGACTGGACTACTGTAATTCGCTCTACACGGGGCTCCCCTTGAGGTGCACCCGAAGACTTCAGCTGGTCCAGAACGCAGCCGCGCGAGCAATAATGGGAACATCAAGGTTTACCCACATAACACCGTTCTTGCGTGAGCTGCACTGGCTGCCTGTCGTCTTTCTGGTGCACTTCAAGGTGTTAGTTATCATTTTTAAAGAGCTCCATGGCACGGGACCTAGTTATCTGCGGGATCGGATCCTGCCCCATACATCCCTGCGGCCGATTCGCTCCCACAGAGAGGGACTTCTCCGGGTGCCGTCCACTAGGCTATGCCAGTGGGCGACGCCCAGGGGAAGGGCCTTCTCTGTGGCGGGCCCTGCCCTCTGGAACGACCTTCCCCCCGAAATCAGAACAACTACGGACCTCCGCTCCTTCCGTCAAAAATTGAAAACACACTTTTTCTGCTTGGCCGGCCCAGGTTAGTCTTCCGTCTTTTAATAGGGTTTAGGGTTAAAATTTTAGTTTAATTTTAAAATAGGGGATTTTAGCGCAGGGATAATTTTGTTTAATTTGTATTTTAGCTATTTATTATATGTATTTTTGATTGGTATTTTTAATTTCCCTGTGCACCGCTCCAAGTCCCTTTGGGGAGAGGATGCGGTTTACAAATAAAAATTATTATTATTATTATTATTATTAGCTCTGAGCAGTGTACAATATAATGTAACTGATAAATAAAAATAACATTAAAATTTAAAATTAAATTAGAATTAAACGTTTTACAATTATAGAATAATGACATTAGTCTGAAGTTACTTCACATTGGGATAATTTCTAGTAATATGTTCCATTGAATTTTTAAAATCAAATTTAAAGTTGCTTAGTTCAGCAAAAGGTTAAAGACACTATTATTTCTATACATCCCAGCTGAGGAACTTGATAGGATCTGATGTCTGATATACCTGATATCAATAAAGTATAATGATTATAGAGATAACCAACAATTGAAGTCTTTATAGTAACTAATTAAAGATTCACTCTGTTGCTAATTTATTTATTTAGCCCATGGCATACAATGTCAGGGAACTCTACACATTCTAGACACACAATGCCTAGAATGACAGCCTAGAATGCTAGTTTATTCTGTTCAGCTCTTATGAGCCTATCCTTGGTGCACTGCAGTGGTGGGATTCAGCCAGTTCGCACCTATTTGGGAGAACTGGTTGTTAACTTTCTAAGCAGTTCGGAGAACAGGTTGATGGAAGAAATCTTACTTAGTTTTCTTTCCACTTTACAGGGCTAATCCTGTAAGGAAGGCAGGAAAGAAACATTCTGGTGTTGCTTCTAGCCCAATCTTTATTGCCTTGCTTACAAAAATTGCCTCTCCAGTTAACCGTTATTCCATTGTAACAACTAAGGTGAAGAGCCCATTGACCTGAGTGACGTTGAGTTGGCTATGCCCACACAGTCACATGACCACTGAGCCATGCCTACCCAGCTGGTCATTAGGGCAGAGAACCGGTTGTTAAATTATTTGAATCCCACCACTGGTGCACTGCAGAGGGTGAACTAGCTTTATATCAGCTAACTAGTTGCGGGCTGTTCTGGGCTCCTCCGCTGGTCTTGTCTCACCTTGAATCATGTTGCAATGCCTCATGTCCAGCCAGGTCTAGTGTCAGTTTCTTCCCTCTACACATATAAACGCAGCTAGGTTTTTCCTGCCAAAGTGGTACCCATCTATCTACTTGCAATGTTGCATGCTTTCGAACTACTCAGTGGGCAGAAGCTAGGAATTTATTAACGGTTGAACCAACTTGTGAGGTTGGGTTGGAACCACCTGAATGCAGACCATTTCTGGCTGGTAGTTCTAGTGCCATTAGTCTCTGCACCACCACATTTCCCTCTTTGCAAAAGTATGTAGCTATACAATATTAAGAAATGTTGGATCATGATGAATTGCCTGGCCATAGGGGGCGAACATCTTGCCCCTGTGGATGGGGCGCGCAACTTGGGTGTCCTCCTGGATACACGGCTGTCCATGGAAGATCAAGTGACAGCCGTGGCCAGGAGGGCGTTTTACCAGGTTCGCCTGGTACGCCAGTTGCGCCCCCTATTGGATCGGGACGCCCTTCGCACAGTCACTCATGCTCTCGTGACATCCCGACTGGATTATTGCAACTCTCTCTACATGGGGCTCCCCTTGAGGTGTACCCGGAGGCTTCAGTTGGTCCAGAATGCAGCCGCGCGAGCAATTATGGGCACCTCTAGGTTTGCCCATGTAACACCGCTGTTGCGCGAGCTGCACTGGCTACCTGTCGTCTTCCGGGTGCGCTTCAAGGTGTTAGTTACTATCTTCAAAGCGCTCCATGGCTCGGGACCTAGCTACCTGCGGGATCGGATCCTGCCCCATACATCCTCACGGCCGATTCGCTCCCACAGAGAGGGACTTCTCCGGGTGCCGTCCACTAGACTTTGTCAGCGGGCGACGCCCAGGGGAAGGGCCTTCTCTGTGGCGGGCCCAGCCCTCTGGAATGACCTTCCCCCCGATATTAGGACAACCACGGACCTCCGCTCCTTCCGCTTAAAATTAAAGACGCACTTTTTTCGTCTGGCCGGCCTTGGGTAGTCTCTTTTTAGGTCAGGGTTTTTTAGGGGTAATTTTTAGTTTAGATATGGGTTTTAGCGCAGGATTTATTTAATCAATTTTTAACTTTGTATTTTGTATTTGTTTGTGGTCTATTTGTATTTTTAATTGCCTGTGCCCCGCCTCGAGTCCCCTTGGGGAGAGAGAGCGGGATAGAAATTAAAATTATTATTATTATTATTTATTATAAGATCTAACCCAGTTTTTAAATGTGTATTCATCAATTCCCACTCCAACAAGCTGTTTAAATTAAAAATTTGAAAATACAGAGACTTAATCTTTCCTATCTTTAAAGTAAATTCTTTTATAAACTTAATCTTTCATGCATCAGGATGTTGTTGAAGTTTGTACAGACCCCCCCCTCCAATCTTATTTGTAGATAAGCACAAAGAAACTACTGTAATTAGATCATGCAACTAACCTGCAGTTCACTGGAATATTTATTCCTAATTCCCCTTCTTCCATCTTTGTTGAATTGTGCCAAAGATCACCTTCTAATTATATGTTCCAAAAATATCTTTAAAGTTGCATGCATCAATCAACCAGATATAAACTGCAAAGAATAAATAAAGATTCATGGTGAAATAAAAATCCTTATCCCAAAGTTTCTCCTGATAAGCCTAGAAAAAGTCCCAGAATTACAATTGTACTTGGCTTTATTGATATTGTAGGTATACCATACATTGCATTTCAGTTAATAATTCGGATGAACACCTAACCCTTAAAAATGACCAGCATTTTTGTATTAATGTTCAGAAAAATGACCAATTTTTGATCTGGCTCCTTACAAGGAACACTCTATGCTTTTTAACAAGCTGGATATGTTGAATGCATATGTCTAAGGAAAAAGCAGCTTGAAGTGTTTGCTTCTGATTTATTCTATCTTTGTTCATGCTCAAAAGATTTAGGTGTATGTCGGGAAGAGTGTAAACCCTAGAGGCCATAACAGAAGTAACAACTTGAGATCTTCTGCTAATATCTGCCTGGGGATAGGTATTGTCAGAAAGTGCTGATGATACTTCAAGGTGTAAACTGCCTAGATTTTGAAGTTAAAATTGGCAGTTATATAAATGTTTTAAATACAATGCTTTTTATTGTGAAATTCCCTTTCAGCATTTTATAAAAATACAGACCACTATTGTGAACAGGTGGTCCTCCTTTAATTTCTTATTTTATCTTTTTCTTTTTTCCTTTTAATAGCAGGAAATCTCTATGGAGGGAACACACAGTGACTTTTTGGTTGGGGACAGTGAGAATGGAATAGAATGATATTGGGAGGATTCGTATCTGTCCATATCAAGCCAGTTCAACTCACATGTCACACCAATTCTATTTTATTTTACTCTACTCTGTTTTACTTAAAGCAGGGGTCTCCAACCTTTGCAACTTTAAGTCTGAAGGACTTCAGCTCCCAGAATTCTCCAGCCAGCAAAGCTGGCTGGAGAATTCTGGAAGCTGAAGTCCTTCAGACTTAAAGTTGCAAAGGTTGGAGACCCCTGACTTAAAGGACTGTTCTTTCCCCAAATTACTCTGGGTGGCTTAGAGAAAGGAAAATGTTTCGCCTAGCCAAAATTATCTATTGCAATTCAATAAGAGGCCACTAGGTATTCAACCAACAATGTAATTCCAGTCTTGGAAACAAAATTCCATATTCAAAGATGTATTGTACCTTATGGGTAGAAGTCCTATGAATTACTTATTAGGGAAATGTATATTATTGCTGAACGTTCAACTTCCAAGAGAATTAAATCGATAAACCTTTGATTTCTTAGCATATGAAATTGAAAGAATAATTGAACTTATTAGTTCTTGCGGTTCTCTCTCCTGTCTAAACAGAATTGCTGGTGGCTGCTGCAATCAGGGAAGATTTTGATTCCTGATTTTCTATTCTTAGGATGCTTTATTATTCCCATACCAAGTCCTCACAGTTAAACCCCTTTCTGAAACGCCAGTTCTTAAGCAGCACATATCTTCTGACCAGATATTTAATGCACAAATACAGATGTTCATAAGATGCCAACCAACAGATTTTTTAAAAAAACCTAACTTTTTTCAGTGTCTTGGGCTTAACAAACAATCAACTTTGTTTTCAAAGATTAAAAAGTTCAGTCAATAGATGGTAGAATCAAAAGGAAAAAAATGCTGTGTGTGGAATAACAGCAGTATTGTGCATGACAATTGGAGGAGGGTTTTTCATATGTAGGATTAGAATTTCAGTGAAGGGAACTGTAAATTGTAAACTGTAAATTTTTTAGTTCTACGTGTTAAAACTTGTAACAGCTAGCTTTAGGGCAACATAATTTTCTGCTGCCTCTTGGATGGGTAAGGAATACGATGAAAATTTGTGTGATAGAACAGAAACACAAAGATGATAGATACCACTGATCAAACAAGGGTTCTTATTAGACATTTTCTTGAAGCTCCATCCATTGATGTGAACACTGAACATGGTTCCAGTTTTAATCCAAAGTTCTGCTTCGAGGTAAATACATTTCCAGTGAGGTTCTTTTGGGAAAGGATGGAAAATGATTTTTATTTGCCATTCTGTAATAAAAGGAAGAAAAATTGTTATTCCAATGTATTAGAGGGTTCTGTACTTTCTTATACTTTTGCAATGTATATCATTTTTATATATACGTTTTATTAAATGTTTTACAAAGAATATAAAATAAATACAGAAGTAAATAAGGAAGGAAGGAAGAGAAGAAGGAAGAAAGCAAAGAAATAGGCGTTTCAAATTTCTTCTGCAGTAAATTTAAATATAATTCAATATTAATTCTTGCTCTATGAGTACAAAAAGGGCCCACTTTTTTGGTTATTCAGTTTTTTATAATAATCAAAATGATAAACCATGAGTGCTTCTCCCCCCCCCCCCCATTGCACATAAAATGTCTATAACAATGTTTATCATTTTAAAATGGAATTCTTGAAATACCACAACCTACCCTAGCCTGGTGGTTGCCAATTGCACTGGAACTAGGATTCCTAGTCATCATAGTTTATAAGAATGTTTTAAAACATGATTCCAGTTTTATGCTGTTGGTATTATTTTTAGCCCCATGCAGATGTACAAAATATGTAAATGTTAACAATTGGCATGCTTCACCTCCAACCTCTTTAGAAATGTAGATTTACATATACATTCTGGACATTGGTCCATTAATGATCTGGAGCTTCTCTCAGTTCCTGATTGCATACCTCTTTAACTACATTTCAATTAACATAATTGTATTTCCTTTTCAGTCTTTCAAAGAAAGCACATGGATATTAGAAATGGAGGAAATGGAGCTGCAGCATAGAGTTTTTGCTCTCTGGCTCTCAGAAGACTGATTGTTCTAGAAGTGGCTTAAATTATTTTTATCTCTATATATAAAAGCCAAATACCACTCACTCATCATGAAATCTCCAGAACCGTAAAGCCTACAAACTTGAAATTTGGCACATATGTTCCTCTTGGCTTCTAGGTGCTCAAAATGACCACCAGTTCATTAGTATTTCTTATACAGTAATTAACACACTCTGATGCTAAGGAGTTCTACTCCCCCCCTGAAAAGAACTCTGTTCCAACTGCCAGTTGTCTTATATTAGCATGCTCTGATGGTAAGGAGTTAGATATTCTACTCCCCCTCCCCACCTGGAAAGAACTTTGTTTCAACTGCCAATTGCCTCACATTCCGTTACCTCAGTTCAAACTGGCAGACATTCCACTCCTTCACCGAGGAGCAATCTTGGGCTCCTTACATAACTAAACGTCGGTACTTCACCAAAATGTCTATGCCTTCCACCTATGGAACTCAAGGCAGTGGGAGCAATATTCCCTTATGTGTTTTATTCACCAACCACCACTTAACAGATTCAACTGGACTGAACCGGATTTCTCCTGCATTGTCAGATCACATAGTTTTATCATGAAGCATGGGTATCCAGCTAGTACGCTATATTTCCTCAAAGTGGCATTCATGCCTTTTCTTCTGAAAATATTTCCAAAACACTTCTGTGAAATATCTTGAACATGACGTTCTCAGTTTAGGAAAGCAATGCAGGTAAACATTGACTCACCCTTACAACCTTAGTTTTGCATCAGGAATTCAGGGTTTATTACAAACCAGAGATTGGAGAGTAGGGGCTGTTCTAGAGACTACTATGTAGTCTCCTACATAGTAGCTGTTTCATGTCCCTCATATGCTTACAAAATGCAAAAGATAAGAAAGATGATAATTGGCCTCAAGGTTTATATGTATATTAGGAAGTCTGTGCTTAAGATCTCTTCACCTTGCTTTCTTTCACATTTGACAATGTATAGTAGAAGACATCTGTTTCTCAAATTTTAAAATAGGACAGTTTAAAATATTCAGAAGTCAGATGCATATAAAATAGAGGTTGGACAAATCCTTATATTTTCTTTCCATTTTGGAAAAAAATATACATTTCTGCAACAAAGAGTGAAGGATTTTTTTCTCCCTGTTTTTTTCCTTTCCAAGATATTTTTACTGAAATAAAGCTGTTCTTGGAAGCATTTAACTGAATAAAAAGCAAATGATAGCATGCAGGTGTTTGCCTGCAGATATTTTGTACCAAGAAAAATACTTAAGGCTTTTTGTTGATAGTCACAATTCAGAGGCAATGCCAAAAATTAACATGGCAAAGTCAATCATATTCATTTTTATTGCATTCTGAAGCACTGATAGCAACATTTGATAGCAACACAGTAGCAACATTTGAAAACAATTTATAGAAGTAAAGGCACAATTTTATGGTAATTGATTCTATACATTTTCCTTTCCAAGGTTACTATTTTTAAAATGATCAAATATATTTCACTTGGTTATTCTTTAAATAAGATTTGCTTTGCTTGCTTCCTGAAGCCACTTTAAACTAATTCTATTAATATAAACAAACCTCTAGTTGCTGATCAGTAAGGATATAAACTTTCATTACTCAGCAAGACCACTCATTTTCATTATATATGTTAAAAGTGATGTCAGCATGTGTTAACTTGTTTTCAACCTAAATTTAAGTTCTTTGTACTTTCTGTTTGTTAAATAAAAATGGCATTGTGTCTGTGTCTATTCGATATGCTATATTATTTGTATACTTTCCCTGTTTTCTATATACCTATATAAGGCATTTTATATAGTTGTCTGTGAAGATGCACCCTGTCCTGTAGGGGTTATATTAAAAAGACACATTCAGATATTCATCAAACATTTTGATATTCATCAAAATTCATGTTATGATTGCAGACTAATGTATATGATATTTAGAAACATTGCTTTTCAGGTAAGTTACCCTGAGTAAGAAGGAGCCAGGTATGTCAATCTTGTTGGAAAATTATTTCTATATTAGTTTGCACATTTAGCAACAATCATTTTTAACCAGATACAGCAAAAATACACACCATTTATGGTAATTCACTTAACAAAAGTATAGCTTAACAGAATAGCAGAGTTGGAAGAGACCTTGAAGATCTTCTAGTGCAACCGCTGCTCTATCAGGAGACCATACATGTGAAACTCGAAAATTAGAATATCGTGCAAAAGTTCATTTATGTCAGTAATGCAACTTAAAAGGTGAAACTAATATATAAGACTCATTACATGCAAAGCAAGATAGTTCAAGCCGTGATTTGTCATAATTGTGATGATTATGGCGTACAGCTCATGAAAACCCCAAATCCACACTCACAGAAAATTAGAATATTACATGCAATCAATAAAACAAGGATTGTACATAGAACAATATTGGACCTCTGAAAAGTATAAGCATGCACATATACTCAGTACTTGGTTTGGGCCACTTTTGCAACAATTACTGCCTCAATGCGGCATGGCATGGAAGCTATCAGCCTGTGGCACTGTTGAGGTGTTATGGAAGACCAGGATGCTTCAATAGCGGCCTTCAACTCTTCTGCATTGTTCGGTCTCATGTCTCTCATCTTTCTCTTGACAATGCCCCATAGATTCTCTATGGGGTTCAGATCAGACGAGTTTGCTGGCCAATCAAGTACAGTAGTTTATCCCCATAAAGCTCATCTGCAGAAGGAAGCATGATGTGCTCCAAAATCTCCTGGTAGATGGCTGCATTGACCCTGGACTTAACAAAACACAGTGGTCCAAAGTCCTCTTTTCTGATGAGAGCAACTTTTGCATCTCATTTGGAAACAAAGGACCCAGAGTATGGAGGAAGAATGGAGAGGCACATACTGCAAGATGCTTGAAGTCTATTGTGAAGTTTCCACAGTCTGTGTTGATTTGGGGAGCCATGTCATCTGCTGGTTTTGGTCCACTGTGCTTCATTAAGTCCAGGGTCAACGCAGCCATCTACCAGGAGATTTTGGAGCACTTCATGCTTCCTTCTGCAGATGAGCTTTATGGGGATGTTGACTTCATTTTCCAGCAGGACTTGGCACCTGCCCACACTGCCAAAAGCACAAAAACCTGGTTCAATGACCGTGGAATTACTGTGCTTGAGTGGCCAGCAAACTATCTTGCTTTGCATGTAATGAGTCTTATCTCATATATTAGTTTCACCTTTTAAGTTGCATTACTGAAATAAATGAACTTTTGCATGATATTCTAATTTTTTGAGTTTCACTTGTATATCATTTTATACGAATGGCTGCCCAGTCTCTTCTTAAAATCCTCCAGTGATGGAGCACTTATAATTCTGAAGGCAAGTGGTTCAACTCGTTGATGGTTCTTACTGTCAGGAAATTTCTCCTTAGTTCTAGGTAGCTTCAGTCTTTAGTTAGTTTCCAACCATTGCTTCTAATCTTGCATCCTGATCTTTAGAAAATAAGTTGACCCCCTCTTCTTCGTGGTAGCCCCTCAAATATCGGAACACTGCTATCATGTCACCCCTAGTCCTTCTGTTTACTAGACTTTACATGCCCAATTACTGCATCTGTTCATTATATGTTTTAGTTTCCAGCCACTTAATCATCGTTGTTGGTCTTCTCTCCACTCTTTTCAGAGCTTGATGCTTATTTACTAAAATCAGCTAACATCAAATAGTTAACTAGCAATAATGGCATAAAAGGCAAGGCAAGAACAAAGATAAAGAGTGACATGAAAGGCATGCATTTTCATTATGTATATCAAAAGGCACAAAATTTCCAGACTATTGGAGCCCTGTGGGTGATTTGCAGGGAGAGTCCTACAGAGAGGAGCCTTTGGTAGTTCAAACTTTAACCCTTTTATGTGCATAGCAGAAACAGAATAGAAATGAAAAACCAGATGATTCTTCCTCTAATATACAACACAAAGGATAATCTGGTGGACAGATTTATGATATAATCATATATCATTATGTCCTGCAAGTCTGTAGAAGACTGATAATGACATTTCTGGCTTTGAATACAAGGGACGAATTATGAAACTGAGAAACATACAAAGCCTCACAAAAGGATCTCTTGAAGATCAATAAAAGTTAAATAGAAGCTTCCAAAGATTTTTTCCCAATCAATATGTGAATTAAGAACAGTATATTTATATTACACTTATCATACAATCCCTTTTTCAAATTGACAGTAATCCACCGTGGCCAATTCTGAACAGTTCAAAGCAGTATGCCTCCTTGATTTTCTTTGTTTAACCATAGGCTCTCTCAGTTTTAAAAAAGAGAATCTGTTCTTATACTTCAGCATGTTCATACAGAAGTTATAAAAAAGAACAGTTTGCACCTAAGCACCTCTTAATCTGCAATCAGCAGCCAAATCAGCATAGATTAACTGCAAGTTTAATATCAGACCAACAATCAAGTAAATAGTAAATGATCAAGAAGCTGCCAAAGAACCAACAGTAAAAAGCCAAACCAAAGAATCTCTAAGACCACCTCCACCAATACTGACAGGGAAAGCCACCAGCATATAAACTGACAGCAAACTGCACTGATTATGTCACCTAATTTGGGTCTGAGACAGCTGCAAGATAACAAGCAAGCTTCAAGAGCACCAAGGATCGCTCATTTCAACCCCAAACAACACATATTCTCCTTTATTGGTATTGCAACTGGCATGTATTTGTAATACATGCCAGTAACCAAATGTCCAACTTTTGATCATATAACCATGAGAATGCTGCAATGGTTTTATGAAAACCACTCATAAGACACTTTTGTTGTAACTTTGAACAATCACTAAAGGAATGGAATGGTTGTACGTCGGGGACTATCTGTATATACTTAATGCTAGTTTATTTTTATTACAATCTTATTACAATGACAATAAAGATTATGATGATGATGATGATGATGATTATTATTATTATTATTCACATTATGATACAGATAGATCATACACATATATTCCTAAAACAGACTGAAATTTAATGAAATATAGTATTGATTACTGTTGGTCCTTGGAGTAGAGCAATGATGCTTTTTGTTGGATCCTTTTCATCAGGTTGAGGCTATTCAAATGAGATTCTTCCACAAATTGAGTCATAGGCTCTTCAGTAAGCAGAATTCAACATTAGTGCTCATATTATTAAACTATAGCATTCCCTTAAGCCTCATGATCAGCAAGCTGTAATTTAGCAGTTTCTAAATGTGTTGGGATGTTACCTCCTAAATTTCTCTAGCCAACTTGACCATTCTGCAAATTCTAGAAGCTGCATCTCCAATACATCTAAAGGAATGAGATTAGGTAACAGTGCTTGCACACTGAAGTCAAAGAGCAATCTCTCTTTTCCTTCCTTATAACATCAGAAAACATTATCAATTATGCAACAAAAGCATAAATAAAACTATGTTTTATCAGGCCAAGGGCCCATCAAATTCAGCATCCATTTCCTATGGTGGCCAAAATCTTGTATACTGGAATCCATAAGCAGAACATGAAAGACATGGCTTGTTCCAATGCTGTTTCCCAGAAGTTGTTAATTTCATTTATAAAGTAATGTCCCACACAAACCTTGCTTAAACATGTAGGGAAGCAGAATAAAAATTTAAATATTTAGCGCCAGATCCTGAATTTTTTCATGATAAAATCTAATGCCTGCATAAGCTAGCTTTCAAACTAAGACATTTTGATTACTGAATAAGATATTTGAGCTGACAGCATTTTGCTTCCTAATTCTCATTCTTGATATAAAAATAATTAACTGAGCTTCTTTCTTTTGCACAATGTTGACATCCTTATGGCATTTAAAACAAGGCTTACACACGGGTGGATGGCTTTAAAATTTAAGCTGATTATTCAGAATTAATAATGAAGGACTAGCTTCTGATGGGAGCTAATCTGATTGTGTAAAGCTAATTCAATTTTAAACTTTGCCCAGAGATAAAAATATGTAAATTTAGTAGATATTCAAAATGCTACCCACTTTTTTTTTTAAAAAGGAGAATAACTTCATACATGTATTGCCAATCCTATTCATAATAATTCTCAAAAACTTTCTGAATCATTCATGCTTGTATTAAAACAACTTTTATTTGTAAGAGGTCATTCAAGATAAGAAATTAGCAATCAAGTATGGAAAATATCTATGGTCAGTAAAATGTGTGCCTGAATTTTAGATAGATAGATAGATAGATAGATAGATAGATAGATAGATAGATAGATAGATAGGATTCAAGTTCTGTTAAGATGCAGCCTGTTGTGCCTTGAAATGGATTCTACTGTATAGCACAGTGGAGTTGCCATGGTAACGGCTTTGCAGTACTCCACAAGGGGGCTCCCTCTAATGTAGGATTGGGATAAATTCATACCTGGGCTATACCAGGTTATCAGCTAGTATATTATAAAAGAACAGTCATGCTGTATATTTGCTGCAGTTATATTCTTTCCTTGAGAAATTCAAAGCAAATCTTCCCTTCCAATCTCCTTTGAGCCTTGTGACTATCCTATTACTGGCCCAATGGCTCCCAGCTTTTATGATTGTATGACAACTTGAACATTTTTGTCTATGATCACAATTTCACACCTGACCACTATTCCATGCTGACAGTCTATATCTAGAATAAAAAGTTAATATAGACTGAAATCACACTGTTTCAATTTTCCTTATACAAGTAACAATCCCGCACCTACAGTATATTACAACTTGGCTGAAAATGGAGACTTTTAAGAACATGAGTGGCTATATTCATTTAGAAGAAAATTAATGCTGAATGGTGGGATTCGCCCACTTTAAAATGGCTGATTTGGCTTACTTAAAAATGTATGTCTATAGGATTGTAACCTAAATCTTTGTCGTTAAAAGCACATATGCTTCATTGTTTTAACTTTATTTAAAAGTAAAGTTAAAATGTAAAATGTAAAGTTAAAAAGTAAAAAAAAACTTTATGAAAGTAAAGTTAACTTTATTTCATAAAGTTTTTTTTTAAAATATCCAAGGAGGAAGCTGTCTAGTACTAGTGGTGTAGGAGACAAGATTAGAAGATTAAAATTTGGGAAGAGTGTGTAAGCAAACTCTCAAAATAAATACAGATGTACATTTTCAACACAGTTTCCTTTAGAGTCAGCTTCAAGCAACCAACTTCAAAAATACATGGCTTATTTGACTTATTACATGGCTTCTTTGTTGTCATGGCAAGGGTTTAGGATAGAATTACAATTTTGACCCTTATTGTCAACATAAATTTATATAAAGAAATAATGCTTATTTGAAAATGCAAGCATTCATTTAGGGATTTGTGAATTAAGGGTTATTGAGATTGTAGACCAGCTTATTGCCAATAAAAATGTTAAAGTAGTTGATGAATTTGGATTTTTGCAAATTGGAAATATATATTTCAGTTTTACACTTTGATTGTGGATATAAATGTATAAATGAAGGAATAAATAAATGCTACCATTGAATTGGATCTTCAAAAATCCAAGTCTACTGTTCTTTGAGATAAATATTTAAATAATATTACTAACTTTGAAGTTGGTTATTTCATGGAATTTAGAATTATGTTAGAATACCCTTTTTAACAAATCAAACTTTAAAGTCTTAATATAAATGTTCTTATCACCTTAAATTGAGATTAATTAATTAATTAATTGGACACTTCGGGGAATGTTTAGAAAGCTTATTTAGCAAATAATCTGCCACCTATAACTGAGATTTCAGCAGGCCTCGAGGGAGGAGTTCCTTGTCACAGATGTGCCTACTTGGATTTTAAGCTTGGCGATAGCTGCAGGGCAGGTGGATGAGAGTGCGGTGGATGACAGTTGTTAGTCATGAAATGTTGATGACTTTTGGCATCTCATTCTACAATGAACCTAATATGAGAACCTTTGACTGAAGTTGGGCTCTAGGGAGCATTTTTTTATTTTTGCTGCTGTACTGACCTCCCTGCTCCATGGAACTGTCTGAACTGTTAGATTTTGCGAGTGGTTGATTTCTTAGTATTGATAGCCACGGATACTTTAATATGCCCCCAAGTACCATGGAGTTTAAGAAAGCTCAGGATTTTATGGTTACCATGACCACCATCAGCCAAATCACTAAGGCCAGCTGAAGATGGCATACAGAATGGACTTGAGGGACAGGAATATTTCTCAAGGCAGCCATCAGTTAAAGAAGCCTGAGTTAGGAGCAGGAATGTATGTAAAGTTTTCTAGAACCTTTCTAGTTCATAAGTGAGAAAGTGGGAGACACATTTAGTATACAATGTGTTTACAGATTATGTTATTCTGATTTTACATTGCTAATATTGGCCTACATGAATTGGTTGACACCAATGCAAACCAAGGATCACACATTACAACTTTGGTCTTGTAGCATTCATAATGTGATCTGGTAGTGGATTATATTGCCATTCAGTTGTTTGTCATGATTTGATTACTCTGATTCTCATCCCTGCTTGCCCCTCCCAGGAGTAGAATCTATTAGTCTTGACTGATAGCACAATCTAGATCCTGACATGATTAGTCCTGACATTAGCATTAGTCCTGACAATCTAGATCCTTGACTGATTAGTCCTGACATTAGCACAATCTAGATTGGATGAGACCAAGAATAAAGTTCTTGTATTGGATTGCTCTTATGTAGCATCTTGCTGTGCACTAATCCCAAAGCACTCCTTTGGGGGAATCACTTTGGGGGATGAAACAGCTACTACTGCTTGTCTGTTTTCCTGGCAAATACTATACAATAGTCATAACTGGAAGAGTAAAGGATAATGCCTTCTTTTTCTTCTTCCTATAATTCTAATAAGAATAATTGAATCCTTGAGGTCTAGTTAATGATTCACTTCATTAGAAGATAACCTTGAAAAAGATTAAATGCATGCTATTCTATGTGAAATCCAGATAGCTTCCGGGTTTATTGGCTACCTTCTATTCCTAAAGCAATTCACTATAATTTTGTGTCAAGTATATAGTCACATGTCATGTCCACAAATTGCCAATTCTCTTCAGCAATATTTACTACAGAGTATTTCAGATGGATTGTAGTATTCTGAGGTACTGAAATGAAATATTGAAACCATCTACCTTGCTTACTACAGTCATTCTTCTTTTGCTAAATCCAGTAATGATTTTATTTCATCAAAAGACACAATGGAACAGATTTATTCATTATGTTTGTTAAATCTCATGTATTATTTGACCAAGACATGGCTATAGGTTTTATCATAATTATTAAGGGAACATCAATTTCCCTAAAAGTTTTAGGTGACATATATTTTATATAATATCTATCTATACTATACAAGTAATGTATATTTTCTCTCTCCTTGTTCAGAGATCAGGATAATCAGTAATTTAAAATATGGAATAAGTTGAATGAAAACATCATGTAAAATAGTTGATTCAAGTAGAACACCTGTTCTTGAACAGGTGTGCTTATTCATTAGGTTCAGAGAGATGATTATGAATGATACATCTTTCTCCTTCCAAATTCTCTGTGAAATGCTGCAAACAGAACCACATTTCACATTTGGTGAAAATAAGCAGTCACTAGGAGAGCCTTTCACTAGATTTAATCTCCAACTCATTGTTGGAGTTGTGCTCCTGACCTTGCCCCGGGACCAATCGTTCCCTTGGACCAAGGATTCACACTTTCCTGAGTATTTTACTGCTCTATTGGCCATTTTTAAGGAATTTCATTGATACTTGAAGGATTAAGTTATTGGCTGAATGATGCCAATATAGGGGAGTAAATGTAATGAAGACACAGGGTATAAAAATGATAGACATTCTTCCCATCTTGACTGTAAAATCCACCTCAGCGACCTCTAATTGCAAAATTCCATTAAATGTCCTTCATTTCTAAAAAATGTTTTTGTAAATAAACTACCAGCATACATCTTCTACAAGATTGAAAGAAAAGCTCCATTAAGTAAGCATGTGCCATTTCTGTTCCTGCTATTTACTGATTCAATGAGCAATATTTTTATTATTAATTTAGAGTCTGGAATTGGATGCTGAATGCAAGCAGTTCTATTCTGAGTGACAATTTCCAGGTAATTAAACATTTTAAAATATTTTGAGACAGCCGAGATGATGGCTTAAAATGGCTGCTGAAGGGTGAGGGCTTTGTTCTCTTACCCACAATTTGCTGTGTTTGTTGCTGAAGCTGGTTCTTTGGCAGCTTTGCCTCCTGGATTTGAATGGGGGGTACTTACGACTGACCCAAGACAATTTTTGGATGACTGTGGACCCACAATGGAGGGGGAATCTTGAAGATTGCAGCTACATATGGAAGCAGCCAGAAAATCTGATCTTTTTACATCTGTTCCTACCGGCAGAATGTTTTTGTAACCATTCATGGGATTTTAAGTGCGGTTTTGAACTTTTACTCGTTAAATGTTAATTGTCTGGCTAAAGGCTGATTTATTTCAACCCCCTGCTGGATTTTAGCTGTTTTTTCAGCTTTTCCCCTTTGATTTATTTGGCTGGTCTCATCAACTTCTGTATGGAAATATAGCATGCGCCTCTGAATGATGAAAATATTTACATTTGAATTATATATCATTGACTATTTATCCCAGGTATCTGTATTTTATTAATATGCAAAAGCACTTTGGATCAAAATAGTCAGAAAATATCTTCCTTGCCCTTTCTGCATATTGCCTGCTCCAATTATCTACTGTAGCAACATATCGGCTTACAGAGGGGGGAGAGAGACTGTGGAGCATAATGCAATCTTTAGCTGAATTTTTTTCTAAAAGTTTGATGAAGACCATGAAAAACATTCTGAAGAAACTGACTGTAAATATTTTAAATCCACAAAAGAAACTTCTTTTTAAAGCAGTAAATATCATCCCAGAAACAACACACACTGTGGAAAATATTCAGAGAATCACGAACTTAGAAAAAACAGAGTCGGCTTTAGACATCTTCCTGAAGCCTAGCCCTGTGGGTTTTTTAAATAATAGCAGAGAACGCTCTGGGTGGATAAGTGGCAAATGGGTCTTTTTAAAGGGGCGTGAAGAATAGTGGGAAATTGACTTATTATATTTAATTGGGGAACAATTTTATCTGGGTTTTTTGGAGGGGAAGAAAGATTGGCTTTGGAGATTGGACTTTTTGTGTTAGAACAATCAGCAATTGATAAGAATTGGTATTAAGGAGCAAAATGTGGATACAGGTTGTATTCAAATTACAAATGTAATGGAACCTGCCCATTCCATTTGTAACCCCAGGATTCATAGGAGTGAATCTCGTACTTTGAATGAGATCACTCCCTCCCTTTGCCCACGCATTCGCTAATCGAATGCGAGATTTGTTAAGTGCACATGAGATATTTAAGGGTTGGGAAGGCCATGGGGAGGGCCTTCTGATGGAACAGGCCACCTGCCTAAGACCACCCAAGGCCTCCCTGACCCACTCAAATACCTCATGCTCCCCAAATTGCTTTCGCTCCCCCCTAATCTGCCATGCCGGGCCACTTACCTTGTGAAGATCTAGCAAGCAGTCTCCTCTCCAGCCTTGTGCACCCTTCCGATCAGTGGTGGGTTTCAAATTTTTTAGAACCTACTCTGTAGGTGTGGCCTATTTTGTGGGCGTGGCTTGGTAGTCATGTGACAGGGTGGTAGTGGCCACCTTTTAAAATGTGGGGAAACTCATTTAACAACACTCTTGCTTAGCAACCAAAATTTTGGACTCAATTGTGATGATAAATTCTTTCTTTCTTTCTTTCTTTCTTTCTTTCTTTCTTTCTTTCTTTCTTTCTTTCTTTCTTTCTTTCTTTCTTTCTTTCTTTCTTTCTTTCTTTCTTTCTTTCTTTCTTTCTTTCTTTTCTTCCTTCTTTCCTTTCTTCCTTCCTTTCCTTTCCTTCCCATTGGGTCATTGGCAGCGGTGGGCCAGATTTACTTCCAGGTACGTCGGTGGAACCCCCTCTCACCGGTTCTCTAAATTTCACCAACTGGCTCTCGCGAGTAGGTGCGAGCCTGCAGAAACCCACCACTGCTTCTGATGCTCCGTTTGGCCCTCCACGGGCTTCTTCCAGACAGTTGCAAGCCAAAATGCAGCCTCTGGAGGCTGGATCTCAGCCTTTGGGGGCTGAATCGGGCCTTCAAAGGCTCCATTCAGCCCTCTGCAGGCCTCCCACGGCCCATGGAGGACTGAACGGTGCTTTGGAAGGCTGTATAGACCTCTGGAGGCTCATATCTGGCTCCTCAAAAGCTCCATTTTGGCTTGCAAGGTCCCAGGTGAGGGCTCTGGATGGCCAAATGGTGCTTCTGAGGGGTGGATCTGCCCCTCAGAAGCTTCATTTCAGCCAGCAACATGCAGGATGAATATTGCAGAGCCTCTGTAGTTGTTCGTAAGGGTGAACAATAAGATTTGTAGTTTTGGGCCTTGTTGAGAAATTCTAGGGGTCGCTGGTTACGTAACTTTGAACGTTTGCTAAGGGAATGCTTGTGACCTAGGGATTAGTTATATTTGATCTGGAACCAATTAGGTTTAATATTTGGGATTATTTAGAATGGAAGATGATGTAAATATTTCTATGAGTTGATTACAATAACAGTTTGTTAACAGAGGGTTTTGGAATTTCAGTCTTGTCTTTTTTTATTATTAATACTTATTACTTTTATACTTTTACAAAATATTTATTATAATTGTTTTTCCTCTTAACTATTTTGTTATTATTATGGTAAATAGATGACATGCTAACAATCTGTAAGCATTTAATAATTTAAAATTATGTTGGTCTATTTCACAAGGGGTGGGAAATTAACACTGTTGTATTATATTAATCAGCAGTCAACTAGAGAGGATATTATCTGTATATGTGTTAGTCTTTTTTCCTTTTTCTTATAAGACTAAGACACTTTTTCTTTTTAACGTCTTTGTTGTGCTTTTTATTTTTCAGCCCTTTTTTCTTTTAATTATTTTGGAATTTTGTATTTTAACTTTCTTTGAATAAACTAAATATGATATGCAAAAAAGAAAAAAAGAAAAAGAAAAAAGAATAGGCTTGGCAATACAAATAATCCTTTTTAACAACTGCCCTGTTTAGTGACTATTTGAACTTATGACAGTGCTGAAAAAGTATATTTGTGACTTTCTCAAACTTATATCAGTTGCAGTGTGCCTGCAATCATGTGAATTTTATTCAGATTCTTCTCAACCAGCACACACTTATGACTGTATCGGGATCCCTCAGTCATGTGATCAACATTTGTGACCTTCACAACAGGCTTCTGACAAGCAAAATGGACAAGCCAGAAGTAAGTCTCAAGTTGTGGTCATATGACATCATGCTTAACAATGACAGCTGATTCACTTAATAACTGTAGTGAAACTTATGTTGTAAATTGGATATGATCACTAGATGTTTCTATAGAAACATATTCAGATTAAGAAATTAAGGGTCAAAATAAAGATTTTATATATTTCATGTATCTTTGGATATCTTTGGGTATCTGATGCCCATTAACCCATAAACTGTGAGCTGATTCAAACTATAAGAGGTTAATATAGTAACAGTTACCCATGATAACTATTCCCCTTGCTAATCTATAGGAAATACCACTATGGTATTCTCCTGGATCCCTTTTGCTTTTGTTCTGGCTGGTGCTATATTGCTACTGCTACTGCTGTGGTTTTTCATAAGCACCCTTAAGTCTACTCTCTGCACTCTTCAGTCTAGGTCAGTAGGTACTATTCTCCATACTCTTTCATGACTTGACCACTGGCTTGCTTTCCTTCTTTCTTCTGAAACCACAGGAAACACCTGTTCACCTGCTCACATACTGGACTCCTAATTACTGTTGTTGAGCGTCTTTTGCTTCAGACACTTATGGCTTTCTATCAATGCTCTGCATTGAAATGATAGATAAATAATGTAAAACCAGATGTTGGGTGAAAAGAGTCAAATCTGATCTTCACTTTGCTGTCTAGCTCATGCTGGATTGCTAATTATTGCTCACAATGAACTTCACTGTTTAATGTTGAATAGTTTTATGACTAACCTATGACTAACCTAATGACTACTAATGACTAACATACTGTGGAGCTGTAGCAGACTTAAGTTTTACATTCTTATGATAGATTACTGGATATTTTAGGAAAAATGGAAAAAGTATTAAAAAGAACTAACTAAAGAGCTAGAAGCCAAAGTTATTAAGGAAAAAAAATCTGATTTAATGCAAGCTGCAATGCATGCTGATACCATGTGATATTCCATTCTAGTGTAGCTGTTTGCTGTGCAGTCCTATTTCCTTAGGCCTGTTTTAATGTTGGAAAACAGGTATTATATGTGCACTGATTCAATAAATACTTGGTCCTACACATTAAAGCATGCCACAAATAGATCCAACGAAAACTAGTTTTAACCAGACAAAGGGACAATACCCTTGCTCCTAGCTAGTGGAGAGAGAGAGATTAATAATGGAATGGGTTTGTTAAAACAGGTTTTAAGACTCTACTTACTCAAGTTGGGTTCAAACCTTGCAGTCATACAATTAGTTGAATATTAATTTTTGCCAACAAAATCTCTGGTTGCAATGCTATCTCTATTGGCCACATGCATAAGAAAACTGAAACTAGCTCAAAATACAGAAAGTTAGTTAGAAGCTTTGGAAAGCAAATTTCCTAGAAAAGAGCTAAAAGGGATGAATTCATAGCAAGATTCATCAGGAAGTTTTCTGACACTTCATTTTCAAAGTGATCAAGAAAATAACTGGTTCCATGTTTACGGAATGCTAAAGCATAGGTCAGAATAAATACTGCTGGCCAATTGTTGCAAAAAGATACAGGAATATTGTTTGTGTCCTACACCATTTCCAAAGTTCAACAAAAATTAAAAATAATTATTGGAAGAAGAAATAGTACGTTTCCAATGTTTGGGTTCCCCTGAATCACATATAGCTCCATTTTTTAATATTAATAGTGAGTATAGTATTTTAAATTTATTCTTAAGCAAAAGGTACTTTTATTTAATCAAGTAGTTGATTGTGTTTTTTCCTCCAAATTTCTATACCTTATTCTGAATTCTGAAATAAACTCATCAGAAAAGCGAAGACTACTCATGCTAGTCCTGATCTTTGTTTTTAGCCAAAATCTCATGCAAATTAATTTTATTTAAGACCTTTGGTTTAAAAAATATATGGGCTAGTTTAGAACCCGTATATTTTATTTTTACTTAATAAAAGTGCACTGACCTTCTCAATAAAATAACTTTCTCACATCTATTATTTAAGCTTTATATAAACTTTTCATGATTCTTATATTTAAAAAAAAAACTATTCATGTATGCAGAACAATATGAATTACAAAGAGTACAAATGTTGCGAAGGGCTGAAACATTCAGTACAGTAACCAATTCAACTTATGATTAAAAAGGTTAAAATATGAGTCTGGAGAAAAAAGAAACACAATCCTACCTCTGTATGGTGCCCTAATTGTGAGCTATTAAGTAGCATCAATTATTGAGAATGCTAATTTTTAAGCTATGGTAGTGCTCCCTGTGTCCCAGTTTAAATGGAAAAAAAGATTATCTCTTCAACCGATAAAACCCAACAGAGGAAGCCACAAGTCATATGCAGGAGACATTTCAGTTTTCTGAAATGAAAGCCTAAGCAGTAGAAATGGGCCAATCCATTCATTAGTACTTATCAAATTACTTAATTCAATTCTGTATTTCTGAAGATAAAATGAAAACAAAGCTCTAGGTTTTTTTCAGTCAATTAATTTACATATTAGACTTGTATTTGTTGCGATCAGAGAAGTTTGGATTTATTAGGCTTTATACAGAAAGAATGTTCCCTAACGTTCATTTGCTGGTTATGGTTCTTCTATTTCAGTCCTTTGATTTAAACAACACATGCATAATAACATTTGAATCACATCATGTCTATCAAAGGACTGCTTGGTTCTTGAATTGAGACTTCTGGTAAATTTCTAGAGCTACTTTCCTTCATGGCAAGGGAATAATTCTGTGCCTTTTATTTGTGGAATAACAGAATCACGAGTTGGAATGAACTCAATCACCTGTCTGCTTTAACTGTTTTCAAACATTTCATTTTCAAATAATTCTTTCAAACATTTAATTAACTAAGGGGTAAATTTGGCATTCTTTATGATACTAACAAATTGGAGAGGATTTTGTGGTGCATACACATTTTTCATGGATTACTAGCAGATGATACAAAAAAGATACCAATTAAACATTATTATCCCTTAATTAAAAAAAATATACTAGGTGGGCCATTATTGATATAAGCAATAGCTCTTCATTTCCCTAACAAATGGCTATTATGTATGTTGAAACAAAATACACATGATCTGATAATTTTGTTCTATCTGGGTTTTTGCAAACTATTACACGGAGTGGTTTGCAAAATACTTAACTCACTGTATTCTGTTTACTTCCTTAAATGTTCTGCTAATACTGTCCATGCCTGCATAATTTTTATGTTCCTCTGTTTGTACTCTAATATAAAAACTCTCAGAATTTGACATCTACAGAACTGATTGAAGGTCATACAGTGATGAGTAAATTGTATGTTAGACAACTAGTCACTGATTAGGGTTTCTCACTGAAAACACCTTTGGAAAATTTAAAGGAATGCTGTTTTCCAAAAATCAATTTAAAAGCCACTCAGCTCCTTGAATCAGCAAAGTTTACCTAAAAAGAACTTCTAAGAGTTAAACTTCTAAAATATTTAAATAAACAAATAGAAATGGTGGTTTGCAATACAGTTGGAAAGTTTTCTGGGGTCCCAAACTTAAATCTAACTCAAATGATGACAAATATATGTATCCCAGAATATCCATCTATCCCCTGCATGAATTGCCCCTGTGACTATGTAGAACAGATGGGGAGGAAGCTAACCACCATATTGCAACAGCACAAGCAAGTGTGTTTGTGCATATATTCGTATGAGGAAACCCAAACTCATTTGTAGCCTCACATTGCAATGAACATACAATTTCACAGTTCCTAAGATTGTTAGCTGTGCAGGTACAAAGATAGCCAGGGAAATGATTGAAGCCTGAGAAATGGGCCCCTTTTCAGTCAACAGGAGTGCTGATTTACCACCAGCTTATCAGGTACCGAGGAACTGAGGACTTGGGAGCAAAATGAAGCAATAGTCAATCACCAGCCAACAACACACCAATCAACCAATAGGAAGACACCACATAAATACAGACTAGCCAAAAACAATATTCCAGTAGAGAAAGGTTCCCTGAAGAAGGGCTACAGCACAAGTCTGAAAGCTTAGAAGAATAAATCTCTGGTTCCGGTGACCAACCAGATTGTATCTTAAATCTTACTTCCTTTAGCTCACAATAGTTACCGGTATGTCCTACTCCATTAAAGCCATTTAGATCACTACTTCCTAGGCCTCAAATGCCATATAATGTCACAAAAGTGTTTACATTCCTTTTGTGTTTTAATTTTTATATTCCTTATATAGTTATTGAATGTTTTCTTTATTTAGATTACTATACTAATTTTAAATATCCTGTTTTCTCTTTTTAATATAAGATGGACTTGGAAAATAAATAAAGAAATAACCATCTTGTTATGAGCAGGTGTCAAACTCGTGGCCTGCGACCTGGATGGGTCATATGCTGGCCCCGCTCCCGCCTGGTTTAGCAAAGGGGAAAAAGTCCTGATACGTCATGTGACACTGCTTTGACAAGATGAGTTTGATACCCCTGATACGTCTAGAGTTCTTTATTGCTCTAAGTAAATGTTCCAACAAATGACTCTCCAATGACCAGTAATGCTCCACACCATGCCATGTTACACTGAAGGGATCACCCAAACTGAAGGGATCACTCCCAAACAACAGTCTAAAGAAAGTCTACAGATTATAAGAAAAATGTGCTTTATCTAATTATACATGTACTAACTGCAGCGGGTATAACCTATGTGCAATATTGGAAAAAAGAAAATACACCATCAGAGTTAGATATATTTAGAAAAACTCTGAGGAAGCAGATAGACTCACCCTTGAACTAAAAAATAAAGGGGAATCAGAATATTTTGAAGTTTGGAACAGATTTTATTATTGGCGTAAGACAAGGTGACAAGACTAGAACAAACTGTAAATAATGTGATTGAATAGAAGGATAGATAATGTATTAAGTAGGCCAGTGGTAGACAACCTGGTCCCTACCACCCACTAGTGGGCATTCCAGCTTTCATGGTGGGCAGTAGGGGTTTTGTCCGATACTGAAACACTTTCCTTTTTTTTAATTTAACTGACTTCCCTACTTTATAAATCACCATTACTGTGGAACCGGTGGGCAGGTAGAAAATTTTACTACTACAGTAAAATATAGGTAGGTATAAAAAGGTTGACTACCCCTGAAGTAGGCTAACAATTACTGCATGAGATTATTTGTATATAATGTGATTGTATGGTCACTTCGACTTCACAGTGCTGCACTGTTTTAAATGTAAAAATAATTAAAAATGTTTTTAAAAGAAAGTCTACAGAGTAGGAGCATGTTCACAGGGAAAAGTCCAGGATCCCAAGTCCACCAGGCTAAGCCAGAACATGAGGAAACTGTAGTCCGCAAACAGGGGTGGGTTCCTGTCAGTTCTAACCTATAGAAGAGGTTCCACAAATCTACAGTGTCATTTAGAACCGGTTCCAGCTCCCTCCCCCTACCCGTCCTCCAATCATCAAGACCAACAAGAGGAATTCTGGGAGTTGAAGTCCACAAGTCTTAAAGCTGTCAAGTTTGAACACCCCAGGGTTTTTTTTCCCTAAAGGGTTAGGGGTGCAAGGGTCTGGTAACTTAACAGCTTTAAGACTTGCGTGCTTCAAATGCCAGAGTTTCTGAGCCAACATTTTGGTTGCTAAGCAAGAGCATTGTTAAGTGAGTTTCACAATTTACAAGTTGGCCACTCCCACCCGGTCACATGGCCGGCAACCCGCTCTCACAAATCAGGTCACACCTACATAAGAGGTTCTAAAAAAAATTGAAACCCACCACTTCCCACAAGGGAAAGTCAAGGCACAAGACAAAAGGCAGTCCTCGGGGCAAAGACAAGGTAAATGTGGAAGACGGAAAGCGGAAGGCAAAAGGCAAAAGGCAAAAGAAGGCGCAAAAAGCAGCCCTCAAGGCAGGGACAGGGTACAAGATAAAAGGCAGAAGGCAGTCCTCAAGGCTAAACAAAGCAAAAGATGATAAGCAGCCCTCAAGGCTAGACAAGGCAAAAGGCAAGAGCCATGAGTCAAAGCTGGGGGAAGTATAAGCCAAAACAAACAATTATTCCTGGCAAAGACTAACTCTCTATGGCTTCTCCTTAAGTCAGTCCACTCCAGGTGTTCCTTGTGTGGAGGGGTGGGATGACCTTCTCTTGAGTAGCCTCACAGCCCTTCTCAGAGCTTGCCTACTCTTCACTCTCCATGCCTTTGGATTGAGTGGGGGAGGTGCTAGATCTCCTCATCAGAGGTGATCTAGCACCATTGCCTTTCAGCAGTTACTAGTAATCCTCCCATGTCTGTGATGGCAGGCATTTCTCTGTCCAGTCAACCACCTCCTGATGGGCCAGGGACAGCATCGTTCTCAGTGCCTGGCCTCTCCCACTCCAAGGGAGATATGCTATTCCTGTTGGATGGTCCCATTTCCAACTCCTCCTCCTTCTCCAAACCGGGCTCCAATGAGGGCATGACATATCTGGCGTGTTTATTGAAAGTATACATAAAGGCAAACCCACCATTGGATTATCCTCTCCACATTGGGTGGTGGTGTGTGTGTGTGTGTGCATCCAATATTTTGTGATGGCTATTTTGACATAACTTAAAATTATGTATTCTCTAGTGACCCTATGACTCTTGTTCCTTGGAAATTGTCATGGCCTTCTGTATTCTATATCTTACTGAGCAGTAAGGAAGCAAATTACAGATACTTCTGATTTTCTCAGAAATATATTTTTTATCTTATGCTACCACTTTTCTTGCAGATGTGAATCCAAAGATAATTGAAATGGTAGCAAATGGTTTTATATTTGTTATGTACTGACTCCCGTTTGAATTCCCCGGCAACAGCCAGTCGCGTCTGATTGGCCAAGACGCGACTGGCTGCAGCCGAAGCGGGAGACGCGCGGATTGGCCGGCTCAATGACAGCTCCATATAAAAGGAGCTGTCAGAGAGAAGGCGCGCGCTTTTTGTATTACTTCAACTGTTGTTGCTGTTTGGTTGAGTTGCATCAATAAAGAGCCGTTGGATCAACCGGGTCTGGACCCTCCTTCCTCAAAACTTAACACTGGCGACGAGGACTGGGGCCCGGCATCGATCCTCCTAACCTGACCTCTTCACGCTGCGGATCGAAGAGCTTTAGCGGCAAGTTGTATTTTGCCTCACGATCATGGCCACTCTGCCTCCCTTCGCAACATATGACCCGTCAGCGGAGTCCTGGGAGGCCTTCCTGGCGCGCTTTGACTGCTTTCTCCTCACGGATGTGACGGGAGACATCACCCCCGCGAGGCGACTGGGCCTATTCCTCGGTTGCGGCGGCCGGACTGTTTTCGCGGTCGCACGCAACATAGCCGCCCCGGCTGCTGTCCAAGATGGACTGGGCCATCCTTCAGGCCCGCCTCAAGGCCCATTTTGCCCCGGCGCCCTCCAAGATTTCGCGCCGCTGCGCGTACAGACAATGCCGCCAGCAGCCAACTCAGTCGGTGACCGACTTTCTGCAGGCCTTGCGCGCGGCCGCCCTCCTCTGTGAATTTCCAGCCCCGTTCCTGAATGAGTCCCTGCTCGAACAGTTCGTGGCGGGGCTCCGGGACATCAAGCTCCGCCGCCGGCTCCTGGCCCGCTCGGACATTACTTTGGAGCAGGCCATCGAGGATGCGAGGGCCGCGGAGCTTGCGGACGCCACGTCCGACCTCTTCTTGGGCCAGCCGGCGCAGCCATTGCCTTCCCCGCGGGCCTGCCTCGTGGATGAACTCGCTCCGCTCGACCCCCTGGAGGACGGCTTGCAGTTCGAAAGCGTTGCCCGCCTGCAGGCCTCTGGCCGAGGCAACGCCAGGCCTGGCGCCTCCCGAAAAGGGGCCTCCGCTTGCGCGGGGTGCGGCGGTGCCCACGCGAGGAGCGTCTGCCCCTACAAAGAGACCATCTGCCGCCAGTGCGATAGACGGGGACACATCGCCCGCGCGTGCCGGGCTGTCCTCTCCCGCCAGGCTGACCAGGCCCCCCACCGCCCTACAGCTGCCCCGCCACCAGCTCCGGCCTATGGAAGAAGGCCCCAGAACCGGCGCTCGGCTCCGGATGCGGCCTGCTACGCCACGACGGACTTCAGGGACACCATTCCCATCGCCGCCGATGACCGTAGGCGTATTTCTACCTCCCTGGCCCTTGAGGGACGCCCTTTAACGATGGAGGTTGACTCGGGGTCGTCCCGGTCCCTCATTTCGTGGGGACAACTGAAGTCGTTGTGCCCCAACCTGTCACCCGGGGACCTCTCCTGCCCAGACGCCATGCTCCGGGACTACCAGGGCAACCCCATCGCTGTCATGGGCCTGCGGAGTGTCCACGTCGCATACGGACGTTTCTCCGGGGCCCTCCCCATCCTTGTGGTCGAGCGGCCCCTTCCCGCGCTCATAGGCCTCGATTGGTTTAGCGCCCTGGGCCTCTCCATCCAGCGGGTACACCGAGTGCCCGCGGTCTCGGCCGTCGAGGCAGTCCTGGCTGAATTCAAGGACATTTTTGACGGCTCGCTGGGCTCATACCGGGGCACCCCTGTCTCCCTCAATCTCGACCCACAGGTTGCCCCAATTCGGCTCAAGGCCCGCAGGCTGCCGTTCGCCTTGAAGCCGCGAGTTGACGCGGAGCTTGATCGTCTCGTGGCGCAGGGCGTATTGGAGCCCGTCGACCAGGCGAGATGGGAGACCCCAATTGTGGTCCCCATCAAGCCCGACGGGTCCATACGCATCTGCGCCGACTATAAGTCGACGATCAACCGCGGGCTTCAGGCGAACCCATATCCGGTTCCCGTGGTGCAGCACCTGCTCCACTCCTTGGGGCAGGGGCGCATCTTCGCGAAGCTGGATATGGCTCAGGCCTACCAGCAGCTACCGGTGGATGACGATGCGGCTGATGCCCAGACCATCGTCACCCACCGAGGAGCTTTTCGCTGTCGTCGCCTCCAATTCGGCGTGTCCGTTGCCCCGGGGATCTTCCAGAGCCTCATGGAGCGGCTGCTCCACGGGCTCCCGGGCGTCGTTCCGTACTTCGACGACGTCTTGATAGCTGCGGCCAGCCTGTCAGACCTCGCCGAGGTACTCCGGAAGGTCCTCCACGTTTTTAGGGGCGCGGGTCTTAAATTAAAGCTCAGCAAATGCAAATTTGCTGTGCCGAGGGTGGAGTTCCTGGGCTTCGTAGTCGACGCCCACGGGATCCACCCCGCACCTGCCAAGGTCGAGGCCATCCACAAGGCCCCTGTGCCAAGCTCCAAAACGGAGCTGCAGGCATTCCTCGGCCTGGTTAACTTTTACGCGCCCTTCATTCCCCACAAGGCATCGCTAGCCGAGCCGCTGCATCGATTACTCGATCGCTCGGCAGTTTGGTGCTGGGGCAGCCGCGAGGCGCATGCGTTCGCGGCTGTCAAAGAGCTGCTGACGTCACAGGCCGTGCTAGTGCAATATTCTGCAAGCCAGCCCCTGACACTAGCGGCGGACGCCTCCCCCTTCGGATTGGGGGCGGTCCTGAGCCATGTCCTGCCCGATGGCTCAGAGGCCCCCATCGCCTTTTACTCCCGGACGCTGACTCCAGCGGAGCGGAACTACAGCCAGATCGATAAGGAGGCTCTGGCTGTGGTCTCCGGGATTAAAAGATTTCACGAGTACCTGTACGGCCGCTCGTTCACCGTGTTCACAGACCACAAGCCGCTCCTTGGGCTTCTGGCCGGTGACCGGCCCACCCCCCCCATCCTCTCGCCCAGAATGACACGGTGGACGGAGTTCCTGGCCGCGTACGAGTACGCGCTGCTTTACCGTCCGGGCAAGCATCTGGGGCACGCGGATGCCCTCAGTCGCTGCCCCCTTCCTCAGGTGGACCAGGAGCCGGTGCCGGCCCTCTCCGTCCTGGCCGTGGCCTACGCCAGGCTTCCCCTCACGTCGTCGGACGTGGCTGCCCGGACCAGATCCGACCCCGTCCTCTCCCGGGTCACCACTTGGGTCCTGCGGGGGTGGCCACCGGCCGCCGTGCCCGCTGAGTTCAGGCCTTTCAAGGCCCGCCAGCTGGAGCTGTCGCTCCACAGCGGGTGCTTGCTCTGGGGGGACCGTGTCATTCTCCCTCCGCCCCTGCGCCGTCAGGTACTCGAAGCCCTCCATGCCTGCCACCCGGGCATAGCCCGCATGAAGGCCCTCGCCCGGAGCTATGTCTGGTGGCCGGGCATGGACGAGGAGGTGGCCGCCTTCGTTGGCGCTTGCCAAGCATGCCAGTCCTCCCGCCCAGCCCCTTCCGCTGCTCCCTCCCGGGCCTGGGATGTCCCCAAGTCACCGTGGGCCCGCGTCCACATCGATTTCGCGGGCCCGTTCCAAGGCCGGACCTTCCTGGTGGTGGTGGACGCTTACTCCCGCTGGGTGGAGGTCATTCTCATGGCCTCCACCACGGCCGAGAGTACCGTGCGTGCGCTCCGGCGCCTCTTTTCCACGCACGGGTTGCCGGACACCCTAGTCTCCGACAACGGCCCCCAATTTCACTCCTCCACCTTCCAGGAGTTCCTGGTCTCCCTGGGGATCCGTCACGCGCCTATCGCCCCCTACCACCCTGCCGCCAACGGCCGGGCGGAACGGGCCGTTCGCTCGGCCAAGGAGGCCCTCGGCAGGATGGCCGGGGGGGACTGGCAAGCAAGGGTAGATGCTTACCTCCTCGGTCAGCATTCTACGCCTTGTCCGACGTCAGGGAAAAGCCCCGCGGAGCTGCTGATGGGCCGCCGCCTGAGAACCGAATTGGACCGACTGCACCCCCTCTACAACGAGGTGCAGCCGTGCAACCTGGGGGTTCCCACTCCCCACCTTTTCACCTCGGGCGAGGAAGTATTCGCTCGGAACTTTGCCGGAGACCCCCGATGGGTCCCCGCAACCGTAGACGCACTAACCGGGCCGTGCTCTTATAGGGTTCGGAGACCCGATGGATCCGAGTGGCGGCGCCATGTGGACCAACTGAGGCGCCGCCACCCTGTGCAGGACGTCCCGTGCCCCCGACCGTCAAACGCGGACCAAGCGGCAGACATCCCGCTGGACGACCTGGAACAGCCGGCCGAACCTTGGCCGGCGGCGGGCTCCAACTCCGACGCAGGACCATCCCCGGGGCTGACGGCGAAGGAACAGCCCTGCCTGGGGGGGCCCCGAGACTCCGCCCGGCTGCATCTACCAGCCCGGCCCCCTGCTCACTCCGAATCGTTAGGCCCAACTGGCCCGGCCTACCCGTCCCCTCCGCACCGGGGACTTGACCTTGACTCTAACCCGAGCACCACGCCCCCTCGCCCCATCCTACCTGTTTCGGAGGCTTCCGGCTTTTCGCAAGGCCGCTCTGACGTAGTCCGGGACTACACCCCCAGCAAGGAGGAGCCCACTCGGACACGTCCTCTTCCTCCGCCTCCCGAAGTCGATCTGAGGCGCTCGGGGCGGAGTCGACGCAGCCCCGCCTACCTCAGCGAGTACGTATGCTAATGGGCCCGCATGCGTACTCGCTGGGGGGGAAGGAGTGTTATGTACTGACTCCCGTTTGAATTCCCCGGCAACAGCCAGTCGCGTCTGATTGGCCAAGACGCGACTGGCTGCAGCCGAAGCGGGAGACGCGCGGATTGGCCGGCTCAATGACAGCTCCATATAAAAGGAGCTGTCAGAGAGAAGGCGCGCGCTTTTTGTATTACTTCAACTGTTGTTGCTGTTTGGTTGAGTTGCATCAATAAAGAGCCGTTGGATCAACCGGGTCTGGACCCTCCTTCCTCAAAACTTAACAATATTGTTCTCAATATGACTCTAGTGTTTGTTTTAATTCATTGACTGCCTTAAGTTAATTTTACTTTAAGCTAATTTTATGAAAGAGACTCCAACTGTAGGGCTTACCATGTTCATTGATCAGCCAAGAAGAAAATGTGTTCATTTCTTCACCCAGAAAAATATTTATGGGGAAACTGAGAATCTGGGGGAGCTATTTTTGCACCAGATGTTGAAAGTAAAAATGACCAGCACTTAGATTTATGTAAGTGAAGTCAAGTTAAAGCATAACATCTCCAGAGACTGGCTCTACTTCACATGCTTTATAGTACTAGACCTTTACCATTATTTTTCAATCTTCTCTGTTCCAGTTAGCAGTTTACAGAACTTGTTAAAGCAAGAATAGCTATTGGATCATGACCTGATGCTTTCTTACAAAACCACAAGTGCACTAAATTTGTGGACTTAATGGGCATTGACATAGAAATCATGGTATTCATCTTGTTCTGAATTATTACATTAAGACCTTTCTGATAAACATGTTGAGTATGAATATGGAAGAGAAGTATGGGAATCCAGAGTGCATATTGCAAATAAAAAGTAAATCCCATTAATTTCAGTGGGACTTATTTCTATGAAAGTGTGTGTAGAATTGCAGGCTCAAAATTCTAAATAATTAATAAAGAGTAATTCCTCCATATTGCATGATTTATGCCAAGGTAAGAAGTAATAACTTGCCAGTTTTTTACATTATGAATCAATTTAGTACTTCCTACATAATGCGTACTTCCTACTTCTTGAATTTGTAATTACCATTTGTCACAAGTGAGCATACTGTATCTGCATCAATATATGTTTTGCTAACATTTACTGATATGTGAATGGGGGCTGAGGAAACCTATCAGTATAAATTATTCATTTATCAAAATTATTTTTAATTTTGCATATTTTAACAGAAAGCAGTAGTTTCAAACAAAGTTAACCTAACCTTCTTCATGCTGTTTAAGCAGGACAAACAAAGCTGGGTTTATATAATTAACTTTCCCATTTCATCTAGCAGCATTATATACTTTATCATTGAGGTCAAATTCATTTGACCAAAATAGCATCAGGCACTTTATTAGCTTCAATGAAATATGTATGTATTTGAATATATAAATACTGGATTTCTTCTGCTGCCTTATATCAGGTTTGAAGTGTATGTATACAAGAGGTGAACTGTATATAGAAGGTTTTCCTGACCTGGTGCTTTTGAAGTGTATTAGAATTGCAATTCTCAGAATTTGCAACCAACAGGGCAGTGCTGGTGTAGAGTACTTGGAGTTGCAGTTTTGTTAAATCTAAGTAAAGTACCAGGTTGCTTCTACACACACTTGCTACACAAACATATATTTTTATTTATTGAAAGTATCATTTAGACCTCACTTTAAACATAACTTTTTTTTTGCATTTGGAATAAGCAAACTGATTTAGCTTGTGGTGGTCATTCTTATAAGGGAAAATCAGAGCATAACTTAATAATAATAATAATAATTTTAATTTATAACCCGCTCTCTCTCCCCGAAGGGACTGGAGGCGGGGCACAGGGAATTAAAAATACAATTAAAACAAATAGAGTACAAAGTTAAAAACAAATTAAACTGGCCCTGCGCTAAAAACCCCTATAAAACTAAAACTATCCCCAGAAACCCCTAAAACAATTTAAAAAATTTAAATTACCCTAGGCCAGCCAAGCAGAAGAAGTGTGTTTTTAGTTTCTGTCGGAAGGAGCGAAGGTCCGTGGTTGTTCTGATTTTGGGGGGAAGGTCGTTCCAGAGGGTCGGGCCCGCCACAGAGAAGGCCCTTCCCCTGGGCGTTGCCCGCTGGCATAGCCTAGTGGATGGCACCCAGAGAAGTCCCTCTCTGTGGGAGCGAATCGGCCGCAGGGATGTATGGGGCAGGATGCGATCCTGCAGATAGCTAGGTCCCGTGCCATGGAACGCTTTGAAGATGATAACCAACACCTTGAAGCGCACCCGAAAGATGACAGGCAACCAATGCAGCTCGCGCAGGAGCGGTGTTACATGGGAAAACCTGGAGGTTCCCATAACTGCCCGCGCGGCTGCATTCTGGACAAGCTGAAGCCTTCGGGTGCACCTCAAGGGGAGCCCCATGTAGAGAGCATTGCAGTAGTCCAGTCGGGATGTCACAAGGGCATGAGTGACTGTGCAAAGGGCACCCCGATCCAATAGGGGACGCAACTGGCGGACCAGGCGAACCTGGTAAAACGCCCTCCTGGCCACGGCTGTCACTTGATCTTCCACGGACAGCCGTGTATCAAGGAGGACGCCCAAGTTGCGTGCCCCATCCACAGGGGTTCTATTTGTTGACTTCTTCTATTGGAAAGGCTATCTCTGATCCAATCTTTTCAAAGACAAGAATGGAGATTTAAGACTGTGAAATAATGCACCAACAATGAGTAGATAGATTTATCTGGCACACTTGATTTAAAATTTATATTTATAGTGCAGGCAGTCCTCAACTCACAACCATAATGGAACATGTCCATTATAATCAGATGTCATGACCGCCATTACGTGAAGCACCCATTTGATTGCTTCACCTCATACCTGATTTTCATATGCAATTGTTAAATGAATGTGTGGGCCATAAAGCAGAGAATGGAGTGCCTCAGGCGCCACAGGGAGGCTACTGTAGGTTCTACATTGGGCATCCCAAGGTATCCCCCCAACACCTGAGGAGGCACTCCCATCCTATTGGGCCCCAAACGTTCCTCCTCATCTTGCATCACCATCACACACTTACCCTTTAAAGATCTTCACAGGTACAGAGCTCAGGTTAGGGAAGCAAAGCAAACCACCTTTTGGCTGCTTGGAAAATAGCTGCTGTTTCCTGGATTTTGCCACATGGCTAAGCAACAAAACCGCTTGCTTTGCTTTCTTAATACAAGTGCTGCAGGGTAACATCATTAAGAGAGGAGTGAGAAATGCAGAAGTATTTTGGTGGATTGGGCAACTTTTAATTTTTTTAATTCACACGTTAGCCACTTTCATATATAAAATAGTAAACCCACTCTATATCTGCAAAATCACTGATGTCTCATTGTGTGCAATTGCCTTTAATACAAGTAGATAGTATATGAACCAAATTTATTGACTTAATATTTTTTATTCTAAATATTTCAAAATCTCCTTTTATATTGTATTGGTATATCAGCCTTTTTCAGTATGGTATCTTTCATATGTTTCACCTTGGAAAAAATTCTGAGTATAGCCGCAACATATCTAAATGGTATTAAGCCTCGGAAATGGGGAGCTCTTAGAGTAATCATGTAAAACCTTATGTTCTAGGGTTGCATTGAACCCTGAACACTTTGTGTGATTTCTAATGATCTTAAGAATATGTTACTAGGATGTAATTTTTAGTGATATAAAATATTGCCGTGTTTCCCTGAAAATAAGACAGGGTCTTATTTTCTTTTAACCCTCCTAAAAAGCACTTTGCCTTATTTTTAGGGAGGTCTTATTATTTTTGAGGTGCAGGAGGCGGAAAGCATGGACACCTCATGGCTGCTGCTGTGTTGCAATATTTTCGGGGAGGACTTATTTTTGTGGGAGAGCTTATTTTAGCGCTTGTGCTCAAAAGCCCAATTTGACTTATTATCTGGGAAGGTGTTATTTTTGGGGAAACAGGGTATTATTAAATAATTAAATACATTTGGGGATTAATCATATCAACTATATTTAAAATTTAAGTAAATATAAATGAAATTATATGTAGGTTCACATAAAATTCATGTTATTTTATTATATTTAAGTTACATATTTATTATAGCTTTATAGCCAGGAAAAAGTTAGGTTCTCTAAAGGCCTCAGCCATTACTTTTTGTTGTTGTTTTTCAGCCCGTGGCCTGCTACCCTGTGAAGCAACTTAACCTAACGCTGTCATTTGTCTCTGCAAGAAATAAAACATGAATTTGAAGCTGTGGATGATCTAGTCTAGAAAATACTATACACTTAACCTAGACATTGAATGCCACAGTTGAGTACAAGAAAAATGCTTGTGAACCTGTAGTTTTGTTTACACTGCCTCAAGAGAGAGGCAGGCTGCTCACTGAAGGGTGAAGGAAGACTGAAACAAAAGCTATTTACTGTTCAGCTTAAAATATCTAATTATATACTTTCAATATTATGAGGAAATGGTTCCAGTTGTTTACTTCTCTTGCTCATTGGCTTGAAGTTTGAGAAAATTGAAGTTTAGAAAAATAGAATTTTGAGAGCATGCACAGAAATGCAGATAGAAGCTTATTAAAACTTCATGCAAACACTTCTCAATATTTCTGGAATTACTACCTATTGCATTCAGAATGTTGATGTCATAGCAAGTGCTGTATAATAGGCCTTGTTTTCCTTTGCAAACAGCTGGAATCATGATCTGCTGGTTATGGTAAAAATCTCTATTCTTTAGAAGCTGGTTGGAAATCCAAATCCTGCTGACAAACCTATTTATGATAGTAATGACTTTTGGATCACAGCACTGAGGGAAGATTGAGCTATTCAAATTGCATCTTTTTTTTAAGTCGACACCTTGAGAGGCACTTTGCAAATGGGAGGCAGTTGAACAAATTGCACATTTCATAAACCTTCGCTTTTTGATAAAACCATGTTTTTATTATACTTAAATCTCTCCTGTACAGCATTCCAAAGTGGATAATGGTACACATTAATTAACATTTAAATACAGAAGAAAGTTCTAAAAGTTGATGTACTGAAACTAGATCTTGAGTTACTTCCCTCTTTTTTTTTTTTATACAAGGTGAAATGGGAAAACAATGAAAAGATTTTATGGAATCTGAAAACAGTTGTTTGCTTTTACTTCTTTATGGTTTTGTTTCTTCAGTTAAGCAGTATAATTGAGAAGCTTTCTTTGAGAGGCATTCCACTCTCCTTTCCTTTCCTTTTTTTTGCCACCATTGAATAATCCTCTCTTCTCATGTACAGCAGGGTTGTCAAACTCGCATCATCACGGCATTGTCATGTGACGTATTGTAACTTTCCCCCCTGTGCTAAACCGGGTGCAAGCGTGGCCAGTGCATGATGCAGCCCTGATGTACAGTCTTCTTTAGTGACTCCTCCATAAGATGGAGAGTCCTTTAGTCACTATGGTTTTTGGCAAATGTGGTTTCTACTCTTGCAGCAACTATTAATGTAGTAGTGCAGTGATGGGTAACCGTTTTGTTGTCACATGCTGAAAGTGTGCTTGCGCGACAGTGCACATGTATGCGATCCTGCACCCATAATGCAATGCACATGTAATACCCCCTGCATGCCCCACCACCTGCACATTCACATGTGACTCCCCACATGCCATTTTGGGCCTAGCAGGCCTCCCTGCAGCCTCCTGGGACCAAAAATGGCCATGGGAGGGGGTGCGCCCCATGCAGGAGATGCCCATGCATGTGCTCACGTGCATGCGCAGCAGAGACCTGAAAATCAGCTGGCTGGCGGGAGGCACAGTTGATCTGAACTGGGGTGACGGCTTGCGTGCTCGCTGAGAGGACTCTCCATGCCACCTGTGCCACGCATGTCATAAGTTTGCCATCACAGTACTAGTCCATGAGGAAGAAACTTGGAAACCTATTGTCTTGATTCTGCCATGGTCTGGGTTGAAGACGCTGAGCTTTGGTGAGCTCAACAAAATAAGTCTAAATCTCCTTTCCTCCTATGCCATTTATTGCCTGCCATGCTTGAAGATGGAATCATAGATAGGGAGAGCGGCTGTTATTTGACCAACTATGTAGGTAGAGATGATCCAATTATATATTTGCTTACTTGAAATTCAAAAGTCTTTTAACAAAGCCTCCCCCCAGAGTAAGCTTAGTAACTGTGCTCTACCTGTGGATAGATGTCTAGCTAAATGAAAGGAAGAAAGGGTCAGATATAAACAAATAAAGGCTAAAGTATTCTATAAGTAAAATGATTCATATGATGATAATGTTTTGTTCTTTTTTTGTATAGCTAAAATGGAGACAATTGCTATACCAATTACCATATATAGAAATGTAAAGGATACAAAGCAAGTAAAGTAGCCTTAAGACAATGTTTTTTTTCACTGCGGAGATAAGTGTGTTATTTTCTTAACAATAACTTGCTTCTTTTAAAAAATAATAAAGTAACAGGTACTTATATTTTATTTCCAATAAATGTCTTCTAGGTACATCTTTATTTTTAAATCATGTTCTGAAAATTCTATTCTGAATAGCTTTATGTATTCTGCAATATATAGCTGTATCAGTGGTGGGTTTCAAATTTTTTTAGAACCTACTCTGTAGGTGTGGCCTATTTTGTGGGCATGGCTTGGCAGTCATGTGACTGGGTGGGAGTGGCCAACTTGTAAAATGTGGTGAAACTCATTTAACAATGCTCTTCCTTAGCAACCAAAATTTTGGGCTCAATTGTGATAATAAATTCCTTTCCTTTCCTTTCCTTTCCTTTCCTTTCCTTTCCTTTCCTTTCCTTTCCTTTCCTTTCCTTTCCTTCTTGTTGGGTCACCGGCAGCGGTGGGGCAGACTTACTTCTGGGTCCGCTGGTGGAACCTCCTCTTACCAGTTCTCTAAATTTCACCATCCGGCTCTCGCGAGTAGGTGCGAACCTGCAGAAACCCACCACTGAGCTGTATACATAGCTCTATGTATTCTGCATTTGCAGAATTTGTATTTGCATTATATATTTATATATTTGCAGATCTTAATATTCATTAAGATCTGCATTTATAAACAGTGATGACTTCAACTCCAACTTGGTGTTGGATTTAGCCTTCAAATTTCTTACATCAGCCTGGAAATCTGATTTCTATTTGATAAAGTTACACTGTAGCTCTGATGATTTTCCTATGCCTCCTTATACTGTTCTAATGTCCTAGTGTAGTCATACAATTGAAATTTCATCAGAGGCATCAGAAGAAATTGTACCTTTAAACATATGCAAACTAACCTGATGGAACAAGGCATATGGATTCTTACAAGAAAAACTCTGATAGCATTTTAGAATGAATATTTTCATAGCTGATATGGAATGAAATTTAGGCAGAAATTCTTAAAGTGCCATATCCTTGGTTTTTAATGAATTATATTGTATTAGTATTTTAATCTCACTTTCATCAAATTATTACATTACTAATGCAATTTGAATGTTTTAAAACTTTTATTTAGATGTTTTATCACTTCTCCTAGAGCAGGGGTCTGCAAAGTCGGCTCTTTTAAGACTGGTGGACTTCAATTCCCAGAATTCCCCAGCCAGCTATGCTGGCTGGGGAACTCTGGGAGTTGAAGTCCACCAGTCTTAAAAGAGCCGACTTTGCAGACCCCTGTCCTAGAGGGATGTGGTGGCTCAGTGGCTAAGACACTGAGCTTGTTGATCAGAAAGAACGGCAGTTCAGCAGTTCGAATCCTTAGTGCCGTGTAACAGAGTGAACTCCCATTATTTGTCCCAGCTTCTGTCAACCCAGCAGTTCGAAAGCATGTAAAAATGCAAGTAGAAAAATAGGAACCACCTTTGGTGGGAAGGTAACAGCGTTCCATGCACCTTTGGCATTTAGTCATGCCACAGAGACATCTTCGGGCAGCGCTGGCTCTTCGGCTTTGAAACAGAGATGAGCACTGCCCCCTAGAGTCGGGAATGACTACCACATATGTGCAAGGGGAACCTTTACCTTTATCACCTGTGCTAAGTATGTGACATAGCTAATTATTACTATGGTCTAGTTTTCCTGATTTTTTAAAGACTGTCATTATTTTTTTTTAAATATTCTTTCCAGAACAATTTTATTCTAGTTGATTCTTACCACTTTTTTGATGGCAATTGTTTCCATCAACAGTGTATCAATTTCTTCTGACTAACATCCAAAAATGTATTCTAAATTGTTTCTTAACGTGAAATATATAGATTAGTTTATTCTAAAAACTTCCTAATTACTGTATAAGCCTAGGCTGGCATGTATAAACTGTCCTTTGATGCAATTTAGAAGATAATTTTAGATGCAACTAAATTCAACCATTTTGTAAGAATATAACAAACAGACTTTGACTCAATTTCCGCTAATGACTGGAAAATGACGGGGGCTACCTGGCTTTGATCATCAAAGTGCTATAGTCCATATTTAGTCTCAGCCTCCTCTGTTTCATAGGGAGCTCAGGACTTTTTTAACTGAATTAAATGCTATCCACTTTTCTTTGTGATATAGATATTTTACCATATATATTCAGATTTTCCAAGTATAAAACCAGCATGGCATTGAAACTTGAATGCTGCTGTCGGGGCAGGCTGGTCTTCTTTCATTAACAAAACTGCAATTTTAGGAAACTATTTAATTATATACTCAGTACTTTAGCTTTTGAAATCTAAAGCTGTATTGAAAAGAAATTATCATTTTTTTAAAAAAAATATTTTCTCCCAACAGCCAACTGACATATCACAATTCATACTGTTTCTAAAATTCCCCTGGGGTTCAAAAAGATTATTCAAATAGCCTGATAAGAAAAGGAGGTCTGATTTGAGAAACAGAACCAAGAATTTCTTTGATGCACAGAATCAAATATGCATGTTGCTTGGATTCCAATTCTATAGAACAATTTAAATAGCAATTTAACAGTTTTCAGATACCACTCACAATGTCAGCAATTTTTTTTAAATTTAGTACTAGATAATAGCATTTTACTTACATACAGTACATTAAAGATATGCAGTTTAGATAGATATACTGAGAAGTCTTAACCACAATGTGCTGAAATACACACAGAAAAATATGAGTGCCATCAGAAACATTATACTGTTACTCAGAACAAAAAGCAACAACACCCTATCAATATTTTACTTGCTGCATGCTTTTGAGAAGAATAGGTATTAAATGTAATTCATCAATGAATAATATAACTGATGTTGGCCATGTATTATTTAAACATGATTTGAAGCCTCAGTAGTTTTGCTAATGTCAAATCAATAGCAATAACAATAGCACTTAGACTTATATACTGCCCTATGGTGCTTTATAGCACTCTCTGGGTGGTTTACAATGTAAGCATATTGCCCCCCAACAATGTTATTTTACCAACCCCAGAAGGGTGGAAGGATGAATCAACCTTGAGAATTGAACTGCTGAGCAATCGGCAGAAGTAGCCTGCAGTACTGCATTCTAACCACCAGAGCAGAAGAGTAATTAGGATATAAATAACAGGCATGTTGAAGCCAATCAAAGCTGACTATCACTAGAGGAAAAAGAAGCATTGTAGATCATCTTCTTGGAAGGATATAAGACAGCTAATGATGGAAAACAGCAGTTCTAAAGATAGAATTCTTTATTGGCCAACTGTGATCTCTGGTGCATAAACTCTCAGTGTACATACAAGCAACAAGTGATAGTATTCATGATCATAATTATAAAATACAATAATAAATCATAAGATACAATACTCAGTGATAGTCATAGGATATTAAATAAGCAATCAACATAAATCATAACAGGATACTAATAAAAGCAATAAGCATAAATCATAATTTACAAAGTTATAGTCATGAGAAGCTAAGAAAATAGGTAATAGGAAAGATGAGAAGGATAATGGTTATAGAGTCCTAAAGGTGGTTTGATATCCCAGAACAGGGGTCTGCAAAGTTGGCTCTTTTAAGACTGGAGGACTTCAACTCCCAGAATTCCCCAGCCAGCTAGCATCATTATTTTTTCTGCAACCCTAAATATCTGTTGAAGTCTGTGTCTGTTTTGTTTGGTTGCTGTGCCAAACCAGACAGTTATAGAAGTGTAAATGACAGACTCAATAATTCCTTTGTAGAACTATCAGCAGCTTCTTGGGCAATCTGAGTTTTCTGAGTTGGCGCAGGAAGAACATTCTTCGTTGTGTTTTTTTAATGATGTTTTTGATGCTAAGCGTCCATTTTAAGTTAAATATTATAGAACCTAGAAACTTGAAAGTCTCTACTGCTGATACTATTTGTTAAGATGTGGGAATGGGTGGAGAGTGATGTTAATCATTCCTGTGTTCAAAAAATGGTGGAGGATGGACAGACAGGTAACAGGCAGACAGAAAGTGTGGATTGACCCTAGTGAATAATAATAATTTAATAATTTATTAGATTTATAAACCGCCCCCTCTCCCCGAAGGGACTCGGGGCGGTGTACAGGAAAAAACCATATAAAAACATACAATATATCCAAAGTTAAAAACGAATTAAATTAACCTGTACTAAAATTTAAGAACATTAAAATTACAACCCAGCCTATGCTAAAATTCCCCTAAAATCTATGGAGTTGGAAAAGCGTTTCTCTGTTGGTTTCTGAATTTTGCAGCTGTACAACTTTGAGAACTTTGGACTCCTGATCTGCCTTACCAGCCCCACCCTAAAAACGCCATTTTACTGGCACGGATTTTAATAGCTAAACATGGCACAAGAAGCAACGCTCGCAAGCCTTGAACAAAGAATGACTGCCCTTGAAACTGTTATACAAAATTTGGTATCAGAAATTAAGGCTCAGAGGGCAGAAAATGTCAACTTTAAAAAGGAATTATTGGACACTCGAAAACAAGTGCTTGAGAATACACAGAAGAATGAAGAATTGAAAGGGGGGCTGGAGGGGGCTAAGGGAGAGATTAAAAATGTTTCTAATGAGGTTGTGGAAATAAATGCGCATGTGACTAGGATTGATTTGGAAAGGATGACATATTTTTTGAGATTCCAGAATGTTTCTGAGATGGATGGTGAATGTCTCCCTGATCTTATGAGTACAATTATTGCAGACTATTTACATAAACCTAAAGATGAGATCAGAGGGGACATTGACCTAGTCTACAGAATAAATTCTGCATATGCTAGGATGAATGAAGTACCCAGAGAGATACATGTAAAATTTGTTAGAAGGTCAACCAGAGAGGAAATCTTGAAGGCGCAAAGAGGGAGTCCTATGATTTACCAACAAAAGGAGATTACCATCTTGAAGCAGATTCCAAGAAAAATTAGAGAAGCCAGAAGGAAATTTTCCTTCTTGTCTAAAACATTGTTTGATCATGGGATCTGGTTCAAGTGGGTGATACCCGAAGGGATGCTGGTGTTCTGGGAAGGAGGTAGAGTAAAGATTAAAACAGTTGTTGAGGCGGAAGCCTTTCTTAAAAAACATTCCTCTGTCCTGGGAGAAGATCCAGGGGGGGCAGGGGGAGCCATGGCCCCGCCCGCTGGGGGCCCGGGGGAGAAGGGGGAAGATACAATTGCCAAGAGACTTAGATCTAAAAAATAACTTTGCCCTGGTTTTTCTTTTGAGTAATATTGTATGATATTTGTAATCTGGATTTTTGCAATTGACTGACAGTATATAACTGAAAAATTTAGGAATATGTACTTGCTCCCAGCTTGTAGTGTTATGTGAAATGTTTCTTTTTTTTCTTTTTAATAATGTAATTTGAGGTTCCGGAGGAGCCGACGACTTTGACGTGACCACTCTCAAAATTTCTATGTAACCCTTACCCTACCCCACAAAAAATGTAAACTCAATAAAACTTTTTCAATATAAAATAAATTACTTGCTTTGCTTTCTGATTTTCTTTGCTTTTTTATTTCATAGTCTGACTCACAGTCCTGACTTTTCCTGATTATTTCTTTTCATGTATTTACTGGGTGAACCCGGCTTAGTTGTTTTTGAGATCAGCCAACTCAGCTATGTGTTACATCATTAGAATTATGCACTAAGCTTTGTGTTCATTGTTCTTCTTCATGCTCCATTGAGTGAAAAAGTAATATTGGAAAAAGACATTATACAGAAAGATGAAATTTTGGGAAACTGGTCTTTTCCCAGATTATTTTTCCTGCTAATCTGATGGTTTAATCACAGTAATTTCTTTATCTGTTTAAATCATCAAGCTTTGTTAATAATGATTGCCATTGTAGTGCCAACAACACAGTGGTGGGTTTCAAATTTTTTAGAACCTACTCTGTAGGTGTGGCCTATTTTGTGGGCGTGGCTTGGCAGTCATGTGACAGGGTGGGAGTGGCCACCTTTTAAAATGTGGTGAAACTCATTTAACAACGCTCTTGCTTAGCAACCAAAATTTTGGACTCAATTGTGATGGTAAATTCTTTCTTTCTTTTTTCTTTCTTTCTTTCTTTCTTTCTTTCTTTCTTTCTTTCTTTCTTTCTTTCTTTCTTTCTTTCTTTCTTTCTTTCTTTCTTTCTTTCTTTCCTTTCCTTTCCTTTCCTTTCCTTTCCTTTCCTTCCCGTTGGGTCATTGGCAGCGGCGGGCCAGATTTACTTCCAGGTACGCCGGTGGAACCCCCTCTCACCGGTTCTCTAAATTTCACCAACCGGCTCTCGCGAGTAGGTGCGAGCCTGCAGAAACCCACCACTGCAACAACATTATAAGCATTACAACTAATATTTTTTACAATATAAAATCATTTTTTTCCGTACTATTAACAAAGATCTACCTTCTTTTTCTCTCTCTTTCTAATCCCACTTTCTGTTCCAGAATGCCAGAATATTATTATCCATTTTAATTCTCCCATCTCCCCTTTAGTTTCTTTAGGGAACAAAATCACTAGGCAGTCAGATGCTCTGCTGGAATCATATCTTGGTATTCCAACCTTCTGTTTCTTGGATGAATGCAACTGCTACAGGATGACAATGCAATCATAGATGTCTAAGCAAAATACATTGTTACTTCACTGAGGTTGCGACAGCATTAATCTTATTGTAAAGAGTTCTTTTCCAACAGAAAAAACCCTTCTCATGAATTCCTTTAAAGCTTTCTTACCAGCAGTCAGAGAAGTAGCCTAACATTTCTATAGATCTGATGCTACAGAGAATTTTGTATATATATATGGTATTTATCTATCTATCTATCTATCTATCTATCTATCTATCTATCTATCTATCTATCTATCTATCTATCTATCTATCTATCTATCTATCTATCTATCTATCTATCTATCATATGGCCTCTATAGAGATTATATAAGCACTGATGTGCAGATTTAGTCTAAATAAAGCCTCAGAATATATATATACATACACACATACATACAAATACACACTCACACACATGTATATCTGTTTATGTGCAATATATGTATGTATGTATATAAAGGTAAAGGTTCCCTCCCATATGTGTGACATATGCACTAGTTGTTTCCGACTCTGGGGGGCGGTCCTCATCTCCGTTTCTAAGACAAAGAACCAGCGCTGTCCGAAGACGTCTCCGTGGTCATGTAGCTGGCATGACTAAACGCTGAAAGTGCATGAAACACCTTTATTCATACATATGTACATAAATATACATACATATTAATGTATATTTAATATACATTAATATACATTATATATAAAATTATGTGGACAATACAATATGGGAGATAAAATATTAAATTAAGATAAAACCATAATAAGATCTCCATAACATGGAGCCAGAGAATTGCAATGGGATAGATGTTATAATTTAATATCTAAGGAAGCTAATCTTCTAACTAGCTTTTGATGTGGCTGTGATTAAATCATCCCAGGTGCCTTGAAATTTCCCGAGGAGACATTCTTGAACTGTATGTATTATAGTTTGTTCTGGTGCATCACAGTCACATTGCAGGCTCTCAGTCATTCCCTACTTAAAGAGCTTTGCCTTAGTTCTGGCATGGCCTGTTCTGATTCTATTGAAGTGGCTCCATATTTTTTGAGGCAATTGCATTCTTGAAAATGATTTAGTTGCATCTACATGATCTTTTGGTAGCAGTTATTAAAAGTCATCCATCTTAATTGCTATTCTTCATTTGGATCATAAATTGTAAGTATGTGTATAAAAATATCTACATATATCTATCTATCTATATGTGGTCCTCAATTTATGACTTGCAGTTGGGACCAGATTTCCAGTTGTAAATTTTTAACGGTCATAGGTCACCCACCAAGATGAGGCCCAATTTATACTGTTTGAAGTGGCCTTTAAGTGAACTACCACAATTGTTAAGTGAATCCATGATTGTTAATCCAATATCATGGTCATAAATACAAAACCCAATCTTCTGAATGAGTTTTTGGTATAAACTGAAAAAACATCTCAAAATATGGTCATATGACCATGGGATGCGGCAACCACTCATAAATTTGAAGTGTATGCATTTCAACACAATGTACAAACTTAGAGAATTGTGGTTTCTCCTTTTACCAATCTAATTTGGCTTAGCTAGATTTCAGAAGATGTCATTGTATTTTACTAATAAAGGTCAGTTAGAGAAAATTGTGTAATGCCAAGACTGTAAACTTGTATTAGGTTAGACTAGTTTATTTTTTATTTTTTTTATTGTATGGAAAAGGTGAGAGATCATGTCCTGGAATAAGACTTTTTGTCATTTATATCTGAACAACCGATATGATTTAAGTATTTGACAGAATTGGACTAACGTATCTTATATCATGAGCTGGTAACGAGTCTAGGTGCCAGCTATAACGACAAGTGCCAAAAATAAATTTAAAGAATCCTGAAAGATTTTGGCCATATCTTCTTCATAATCCCAAAAGATTTGGGCAACAGCAAAGATTAATAAAATAGTCTAATTTATTTTGACACTTTGCAGACCCTACTCTCTGGGGTATTGCAGATCTCATAGTGTATGTAATTCTTGTTTTGCCAGTTGTCTTCATTTAACCTATATCCTAGGATTAGTGGTCTGAACAGTGGAAAAATAACCTGGATTAGAAACTAGTATTGCTATAGCAATGTTTTTCAGAAACTCAAAGGATAATGAAAATCTTATAAGTTGTCTACAATATAGTATAACATTTAGTAACCTATTCTTTCTCACACCCAGCTGGGACTGCTATGGATAGTTTGTGAGAAAAAGCATAATTGTTGCACTTGAAATTTCTTTTATGGCTTTTTGCCCTACATTTCTCCCAGTATTGATTTAATGCGGATAATAAAAAGAAAACCTCTGCTTTATCTGAAATTATATTAAATAGCATGAATAAAAATAACATCATAATCAAGGCTCAATCAATTTCCGCAGTGGGAAGTGACAGCCTTCTTAAACCTGCTCTCGTGGAAAGTGGGCTTGATAAACTAAGGTAACACAGCAAGCCCCTTTCATACCACAGCATGATCTTATTCATATTTATTTAGTATCATATCATATAGAGGTCAGAGGAATTAAGGGTTCAAAAAAACATACACGCACACAAATACGCAAACCCCCAAAGAATTAATCCAGTCTTGCTATTACATAATTTTTGCAAAATAGCATCCTTTAACATTCATAGATTAAAGATGATAATGAAATATTTGGAAACCACTGAAATTTAAAAGGAGAGAAACCAGCTGGTCAAGAGTCTATTTGAAGATGCAAAAGTGGTGGTTGCTATGAGTCACATTGGTAGAGCCTAAAAATAATTCAAAGAGTCAGAATGCAGAACAGTAGGAAAGATGGAATACTCGTGGATAATGAAAAGCAAGAACTGCCACATTCATCTAAAACAGGGATGTCCAAACTGTGGAACTTTAAGACTTGTGGACTTCAACTCCCAGAATTCTGGGAGTTGAAGTCCACAAGTCTTAAAGTTCCCAAGTTTGGACATCCCTGATCTAAAACAAGTTCAGCATCATGTAGATGCCTCATGTAGATGCCGACTGCTCAACAAAAGTCAGTTTGGACTTTTCCCCCTGAATGCAGAATTCAGCCCTCAGTGTACAAACTTTAAATGATATAAAGTTCACACAATTTGTTTAGTTTGAGCACCTTTCAGTGAATATATTACAGATTTACATTCTAAAAAATATATAAAACCATTATAAAAATGCATCTGATCTAAATGTCTACTTAATCTGATTTATTCTTATGCATACATTAATTTCCCCTTTGGTTACAATTTTTCCTAATGTGCTGTAAATAATTTAGTATGTTTAAGGTTGATTTTGAATATATACATACTGTATGTATACATACACACACATACACACATATATACACACTTATATATATACACACACATATATACACACACATATACATACACACACACACATCTGCATTCTAATCACTTAGTATAGATAGATAGATAGATAGATAGATAGATAGATAGATAGATAGATAGATAGATAGATAGATAGACAGACAGACAGACAGACAGACAGACAGACAGACAGAGTTTGTGTACACAGACACAGACACACAAATACACACACACACACACACCAGTTCTCTGGGACTGTCTTAATTTTAAAATCCTCATCTAATTTCTTCTGTGTTTCTTAATGTTGCCTATATTCTTCCAGACAAATTCTTTTTCAAAGTCTTGGTCATATTGTTCTTGGGTAAATTTTGTGGCATTTTGTGGCTTTTTTAGTAACATCTTCTGGGAACAGATTGTTCTCAAGAAGACATAACATAGCTGGCAAACTGATTCATAGTTCCATTGCAGTTCTCAGTTCAGTTCCTCACAGATAGTAAGAAACACCATTAGTAGCTACATGTCTTGTTATGTCTCCAAGTAAAATGCCAGAAAAGAATGCATGTATTCTTTATGATTAATTTCAAATTCTTAATATTCACATCCAATATTCCAATATTTTGTAAGCCCTTGCTCCATTTAAAACTTTTCTATAGCCAAAATTGTATCTTGCTTTTTGGTGTTTATTTTAGATAGTTCAACATCATAATGATAGATCTTCTCCCTGTGGTAAGATGGGCGGACAATACATTTTATAAATAAATATTTTTCTCATACTAAGGACTTAAGGCATTCATCTAGGGTTTGCAGTGTTTGTTACAGTGCTTTGAAACAATTAATATGCAATTTTCAGAAATGATTAGGGAGGAAGTATAAACTTAGTGAAAGGCTAATGGTAAATTCTTTTATCTCCTGATCCTCCCCTCTTCTATTGAGTAACTGTAAGAAAAACAGTTTGAGTAATCTCTCATTCTCTCTTTACCCAGATGGTCAAAGAAGTCTCTTCCTATTCATGACAGCAAACAGAACTGCTATTCATAGAGCCATCTTCAATCCACTGTGTTTCTCAAAGTACTCATCTTTTTTATTAATTTTGAATGGTGTGTAAATATTTTTTATTATTATGTGTTTATTAATGACTGATATATATGAATCCCAACCTTTCAGAAATTCTCTAGTGCAGGGGTCTCCAACCTTTGCAACTTTAAGTCTGAAGGACTTCAGCTCCCAGAATCAGCTCTCAGAGGGCTTAAAAAGAAAAAAAAGAAAATTTAACAAATCATATGTGCTTCTAGAATTGGAATTTGCACTCATTTGCATTATTAAAGGGATTTTCAAAAGGTGCTCATCTTGCCTAATATCAGAAGAACAATCTAATACAAGTCCAAGTTAGAGAAAGAACCATTTTAAGAAGAGATTTGAAAACACTGTCTGAAATTGCATAAGGTTTCCTGCTTGAGCATGGGATTGGACTAGAAGTCCCCAAGGTCCCTTCCAACTCTGTTATTCTGTTATTCCTTCAAAGATGGAACAGACGCTTTCAAGTTGTCCATCAAGAGTAAGTATCAGGTCAGAGGACCCACCGAACATTTGATTATAAGCTTTTACACATCCCGTTTATATTTATTGCAAGTACCTCTTAATATTCATCTGCTTAGTATATACAATTTTTGCAAACAAACACAATCATCGTCATCGTCATCATCCTTTGGGCTCTTTGAGCTTGCTTGGTTGCTTAGAGATATTTCACTACCCAACTAGATAATATAATCAGTGAAAATGAGTGTGAGGTTTGCTCCCTGTTTATATACAGTAGTTTGCCATGCTAATTTTGGTGGGGATTTGCTTTTTTCTTTCTTGGTGATTCATTGGTTATAGTATTTTCTGCTTGATTGTTTGCCTAATGTTAATCCTTGCTTATTTGGGTGTTGGCTGCTGGAAATGTGACCATTGGCTGCTTTTTATGTCACTTTTGAATTTGTACTTACCTGAATAATGATGTCCGAGCTTGGATTTTACTTTGGTAATGAAGCGCTTGGTTAGTATAGATTATTTTTCAAAAGACTACAAATGCATTGCAGCAACTCAAAACACCAAACGAAGGAAATAGACTGCTTATACAACATCTTCCAATATAATATATACTTACGTATACATTATGTAAAATTCATAATGCATAACATTATGAAAAATTCCTGACCACTCAACCTACTATAATATGTCCAATACTAATTATAAAAAGAATTATACTATGATACCTGAAAAACATATCAGAAACAATACATGATTACAACCATTTAGCACTACCATAATATACAAACCAATGAAAGCATTCAAAAAGTAAGCCAAAAGATCCAATACTCCAAGGGGGGGAAAATATATTTACAATATACAGCTTAAGGGCTGTAACAGCCCCTGTGTAGGACAAAGAGGCAGAAGACTAGTAAAGTGAATCCATGACACAACTAACAGACAAAAGTCATGATGAAAACTTAATCTCACAACTGACTCAAATACAGTTTCTATTGGAAGATGGTCCTAGACCAGGGGTCTGGAAAGTTGGCTCTTTTAAGACTGATGGACTTCAACTCCCAGAGTTCCCCAGCCAGCCTGGGGAATTCTGGGAGTTCTGGCTGGCTGGGGAACTCTGGGAGTTGAAGTCCATCAGTCTTAAAAGAGCCAACTTTGCAGACCCCTGTCCTAGACAAAGCTAAATCCAAACACACTAGAGCAGGGGTCTCCAAACTTTGCAACTTTAAGTCTGAAGGACTTCAGCTCCTTGAGCATTATTTCCAAATATTAGATGCACCATTTCCTATAATTTTGAACCAGGAGTTTTAAAACTAACATGATATAACTTGCCCCCTATTTAGAGTTTAGAGTTTATTGGTTTTTTATACCGCCCTACTCCCGAGGGACTCAGGGTGGTGTACAGCCAAAATAAAACCAAATATAAAAATATATAAAAACACATATATAAAAGTTATATATTTAAACCTGCTCCTGGAGATTCATGAGAATTAAGGTGGTTTTGGTGATTAATATACACATAGTTTATAATCTGGGTAAAGCCCTGATCAAAAAAATTCTGGATTTAACTAAATATTGATAGTGTATAGAAAAATAATTTGTTGATTATAATGCTTGGTATTAAAATAGAAAAAGATATATTTAAACCAGCAAAAAGCCTGCAATGGTTTCTTGATTTTCTAACCATAGGATTTCTGGAAAAGCATGTCTGGGGTAAATCTACACACTATTTTCATTCAGACACATAAAACAATAAGGACTGTTATAGTACATTAAATGTTTGGTTGGCAATAGCATTATATGCAGAAGCTTCAAGGATGGCATTGTTTGTACATTTATGAATTAAGAAATAGTTCCTTAGTAAATGTAATTTATTAGGGCTTATTGGTATTTACAAGACTGTACATAAATGGATAATGAGAGAAGTTAATTATCTGTCTCAATGAACTTAAGCTCATGTTAGCTCTCAGAGGCTATTGTCGGAGGCTGTCATAAAAAACCAAGAAGTATTTCTCCACTGAAATTACACAGGACATTTAATTTGGATTATTTTAATGTTAATACTGATGGGGCCAACATTCCATGGGGATTTTGAGTTTCAAAAATGTTATTAAGCCAACAAAAGTATTATATTTCCAATTTGAATAAATATGCAATCTTTTAGAGATATTATTTTTTAAGAAAAGAGTTGAATTAGATCCAGATTTAATTAACAGGTGATTAGTCATGGTTCACTTAAATTAAATCTGAATTAATTTAAGTATTATTAGATCATGATCCAAATGCAAATTCAGGTTTCTTGATATGTACTCTCAGGTGTGACATTGATTTTCTGCAATTTATAAAGCAAATCAGTCTTGTATAGACATATCAATACAAAAAGAACTTGGAATACTGTAGTGTTCATATCTCTGAGACAATCAAATTTTAAATATTAATTATTTTGTTGTATGTAAGCTCTGCTGGATTTCAACAGGATTATATAACTGCAGGTGGTTCTGGTAAATGCAGTCATAAAATTTGATGACAAATTACAGCACCCATTACAACTTAGAATACTTGTCTAAGTATACTACTACTAGTGTGGTATTTAATTTTTAATGTAATAATAATGTGTACCATATTGGAATAATGTAGTACTGTTAGAGCCATGGGAACAGTCCAATATTGTCATGAAAGCTATTCAAGTGAAATTCAGTAGTTAGCAGAAATGGTTCAAAGATTGAATGTGACAGCGGAAAAGCTATTACAATATTGTTCAAGAAAATTATAGGGAAAAATTGCTAGATTTTATGAGCGATGACTTCTTGCTTTACTCCAGATTCCACACCTCCAGCCTACTTCGGCTGATGCTGTTCTTGCCCATGGTACAACCACACATAATGATATGTATATGGGTCTAAACTTGCTTTGATTAATTTTGCATATAATGTTTGCTTATATATAGAAAATGAACTTTTATAAAACTTTTAGGCATATGGACTATGGATGACACATTGATGTGTTCATAATATGGATTTCTGGGGTTTTGAGAATGTACTGATGCTTCTAAAATATATAATGTTCATAAGGAACTTCTTGCATGCACATACAATATTATAAGAAAAGCCATCCCACCATCAGGCTTCAATCAATGTTTAGCCAGATAGTTTCAAGAAGTTCAGGCCCTTTACAGAATAAAAATTCTAGACTAAGAAGTGGCTTCTTGGAAACCTAGTATTTTCTCGCTGGGAATGTTCTTAGAACCTGAGTTAAAGTTTTCTGCTGATTAGTTTCTACTGAATATATTCAATCAGTTTTATGACTTCTCTCTGACTGCATGATTTCTTTCTCCCAAATAAATGTCTTGCGCTTCCATTTAGAAATAATTCCCAAAAAGTAAGCTTTACAACTTAGTCTCTTTCAGTAGAAAACAAGCCATACTAGAAAGCAAGTCTCCCCCAAATTTCAGGATTATAAATAAAATCAAAGAAACTAGAGATAGATTCAGAAATGATATAGTAACAATCTGAATATTAAACAGCAGATGTAAAATCTTATGCCTCAAGGATAAAGTATTGAGCCAATGTTAGAGGAACAAGAAGACTAAGTAGATGTTCAGGATAAAAACCATTTGACAATACAATCAGTAATCTTGGAGCGAAAGATCTTATGAAAACTTTTGGCCCCAGGTCCCATTTATTCTAACAAGAACATCATGTCACACCAAGGTTAAATTTACAATGCAAAGAAAATGGCAACTTTTCTAAAAATGCTGCACAATCTTTCGGTTTCAATGGTTGAAAAGTACGGTTTCTTGCTGGTAACTCCTGTTAGATTCCCTGCATTGTCTCACAGATCTTTCATCAGGATGTTGAAAATGAATATGGATGGGCCAGTTTTTCTTGACGCCATTCTTAAGTTTTCCAAGAGATGGTTTGCAAGCATGACTGGGATTTTAGTTAATATAGGAAAAAGTCTAGTGCTATAGATATTTTCTTAGCCTCAGTAAATATATTTTGATTATTGTGAGATTTTTCTTGTCTCTGCTCCTTTTTGGGTTTAGAAATTGTGGAGGATTTGGATACTTTTCTGTTTAGCCTTAGTCATCTTAATTAGGCCAAAGTACTCTTAACCTTTGAATAAGTAACAGTGTACAGTATTTAAAGAAGAGCAGCAAGGGCCTTTTTGCTCTATGAATAGACCTATTTGGTTTGGGATTCTCAGTGCTGTCTCATTCTTGGTGGAAAGGGCAGAGCTTTTCTAGCTTCCATGCCACAGTGCATTGAGGCAGTAATTGCTGCAAAAGGAGCACAAACCAAGTACTGAGTACATATGCATGCTTATACTTTTCAGAGTTCCAATATTGTTCTATGTACAATCCTTGTTTTATTGATTCCATATAATATTCTAATTTTCTGAGATTGTGGATTTGGGGATTTCATGAGCTGTACGCCATAATCATCACAATTATGACAAATCATGGCTTGAACTATCTTGCTTTGCATGTAATGAGTCTTATCTCATATATTAGTTTCACGATATTCTAATTTTTCAAGTTTCACCAGTATTTGTCCTGTGACTCTAAATTCAAGTTTTGCCCTTTCATAAAGAGAGAGGGATACTACCTTCATGAACAGTTAACCCTAACCATAGGCAGTTATTGGAGATTTTGGGGCTGATAGACTCTTTTTTAAAAAATTGCTAATGGTAAGAGCAATTCAATAGTGGAAGCAATTATTGAGAAGAGATGGCTTCCCTTCCTTCACTGAAATCAAACAGAGAGCAAACAGCTACCGTATTTTTCGGAGTATAAGACATACCTTTTTTCCTCTAAAAAGAGGCTGAAAATCTGGGCGCGTCTTATACATCGAATACAACATTTTTTGCCTCCTGAAGCCCCGCCCCCTTCACCAAACTGGCTGTGCATAGCCTTATAGAGGCTTCCAGAGACCTCCAGGGGCTGGGGAAGGCAGAAATTAGCCTAAATTGGGCCATTTTTATGTCACAAATCCATCCATCAAATAATCAGTAATATACCGCGATAAAACAAAATTTCCTTTTATTTATATTTATTTAATAAAATATTCCTTCCTTTATTATTGTTACTACTTATAGTAAGGTTTCAGAACAAAGGTTTACAGACTGCTATAAACCTCTGCATATTATCTAGACTATTTCTATGCCACATTGAAACATATATATATGTGTGTGTGTGTGTGTTACGTTTTTGAGCTGATCAATAAATAAGTCAGGGAGACTAGGGTAGATCTATTTCGAGCTTATTAGCTCTCATCAGCTAGCCATACCCTTACTGGGATATTTATTGATCAGCTCAAAAACGTAACACACACATAAAAAAAATATTACACAACGGAATTCATGGCTTTCTGTCTAGATGGTCTCTGGTGATGAGCCAAAAGGCAGAAAAGGAAACAGTATGCTTCCGCCCTTAATTGGGCCCCTAACAGGGTGTTGTGGAAACAATTATATATAACTATCCTCCTGTCTCAGCTGACAAGAACAGAACCTAGCTGGCTTAATGGCAAGGCTCTCGCCTGGCATGTAATACAGCCCCGGTTCGACGGCTAACACACACATACACACACACACACACATATATATGTTTCAATGTGGCATAGAAATAGTCTAGATAATATGCAGAGGTTTATAGCAGTCTGCAAACCTTTGTTCTGAAACCTTACTATAAGTAGTAACAATAATAAAGGAAGGAATATTTTATTAAATAAATATAAATAAAAGGAAATTTTGTTTTATCGCGGTACATTACTGATTATTTGATGGATGGATTTGTGACATAAAAATATAAACGATTAAGAATCATTGTCTTTGAGGCAGTTTTTTCAAGAACTACTACCAGTGTAATACTTCACATGTACCGCTGCTGAGCAAGAAATTAAACAGCTCAAATTTTGAATACAAACAATTCTGTGGAAGCTTGGACTTGTTAACATGGTGCTGATTATGGAAATGCTCCAACAGCAATTTAGTATAAGCATATATAGAAAGAAATGCACTGACTCTTCTTAATACTTTCACAGATTTAACATCTTAATCCTTAATAACTTTAATTTGTTTTATGTTACTGACACAATTGTTTTGTGTTTAATGACATAAGTTGTTTCATTTAAAATACTGAACAGTTACTAGTTGTAAAGGTGAATACTTACTAGTTTTTACTGAAGGAGACACAACATAGATTATAACCTTGAAAAAATGAATTTCACTTGAGTTTGATTCAGAAATGCATTCAAAGGCAGAACTGATCCTAGTTGAAGAAAAATGATTGTGTGAAAATGTCCCTTAATTTTATATAATTGAGAAGTAACTTAGTAAAATACTGGCTGACCTAAAGCTCAGTACTACTTCAACATTATCTTCTCAGGTGTCAAATTTAGTGGTGAACTGTTCATGCAACTTATAAACAGGCAGTGGAGAGAAATAAATTATTTACAAGAAAACTCTTAAGAACAAGATTGCTACATCACAATGGAGTGAACCCTAGGAAGCATGTGTGTTTTGGTTAAATTAGAAAATTCCTGTCGGAACTGCTTGTAAACTACTGAACAATGACTGCATTTGCAGAATCACATATTCAATGAAAGAATGTTCTTACTTTAGGCTACAGCGAAAGTTTGATGGAATCAAGTTCATGGAATGCAAAGATGAACTCCTGATGTAGATACCCAGGGAATTTTTTTGTTTGTTTGCCCAGTTCTGGAGAATCAACATGTCCTAGTACAAAATTAAGTGTAAATGAAATATTACCACAGTAACATTGGCAATTGATAGAAAGGACCTTCATGTAAAGGGAAATAACAGATCTGTACATTGGGGAAACAAAACCACCACTTCACAAGTGCATGGCGGAACATGTGAGCTCAAACCCATCAGGACAAGATTCAGCAGTTCATCTGCATTTGAAATACAAAGGTGACTCTTTTGAAGACAGTAAAATCCACATTTTGGATAGAAAAGATCATTGGTTTTAAAGAGGGGTAAAATGTTTTATGTTAACACTGAACAGCCCTCTCTCAACAAACGAGGATGGATAAGACACCACCTATCTCCAGCCTACAAGGTAGTCTTTGTGGCAATTCCAAGAAGATTCCACAAACAATTGCACTCTGATTCAGGTGAACCTGAATTCAGTGAGTTCAAAAGCTCTCAGGAAGAGTGTTAGAGATCAGATGACCACAAAGAAATACAATCCCTTCATTCCCCGCCGCCACCATCTGGTCAGAACCAATCTTTTCATCCACCCACCATTCAACTGATGAAGCTTCTTGGGTGAGAAGTGAAATGTTTTGTTGTTTTTCTTCTTCATGGAAAAAACAGCCCAGTTGCCTTTTGGGGGAAAACCCCCCTCACCTTTGAGACAATTTTGATCTGGATGACTGAGAATCTCCACTGATATTCAAAGAAATATTTGCTTGTGGTTTTTTTTAGGATCAGAAAAAAATCATTCCATGAGCAGTTAAGCTCTAGATCAGAGGTCTCCAACCTTTGCAACTTTAAGTCTGAAGGACTTCAGCTCCCAGAATTCTCCAGCCAGCAAAGCTCTAGATGACTTTGTTCCCAGACTATTGCCTCATGGTGAATTGAGTACTGTATCTGCATGTGCAAGATATCACTTGCAGCAAATACATACATCAAAATGAGAAGAGTGTTTCTATAAAATAAAAGCAATTAACCTTTATATTTCAATTATTCTTAGAAGCCTCATGCATACCAAAGTAACAAAGTCTGCACGCCTGCAAAGCACAACGGAAAAATACAGTTGGTTGCAACATATTTCTAGTAACTATACAAAAAAATCTAAAATGAATGATTTCTGTTATATTCCCAATCAAAAATATATTTAAAGCAAATATAACCTTTTTATTTTGTGTTATATTTTAATATATTTTGCACCTATTTTATGCTGTAAGTTGAATAGCATAGCAGGCAACATATTAAATATTTTACATGAATAAATACTGTATATGGTTTACTTGATGCTATTTAGGATTTCACTAGAAAATTTTGTAGACATTTCTGTTTGGATATCACTGGCTCAGATTTATTTATTTTTAAAATTTATATAGCCAACCATCTCAAATACATAATACTAGGTTGCAATTAAAATGATCTCAACACACCTACCCCACCACACACAGACAGGCATCCCAACTAAAAGCAATATAAAATATATATACCATGACATAAAGAAATACTCAGGGTAGGTAAAAAGTCAAGCAATCCATGATGTAATAAACACACAGAAAAAAGTCATTGTTACATGAAATAATGTATAGTTAAAGGTATATTACCCAGTATCAACTGTGAAACTTTATGGGTACTTGACACCTCATTTTTAGACTATGAGGTACAGATATTTGGAACAAGACTGTTTTTAGGGTATGCGTGGTCTTTGAATAAGATACCCTATTCAAATTTTCCTCAGCTCAGAAAAATGAGTTCTAGAAAACTACTGACCAATGAATTAGTCATTGATACCTGGGAAGAGTACTGAAGGACTATAAAGAGATTGATTTGTAAGCATCATTAAAACAAAGTATGAATTTGTAAATATGAATTTGTAAAGAATAGGTTTTGCCAGCCTATTTTCAGATAAATAGTATCTTAATAGGTTGTGGGAATCCTGCAGATCCTACTTTAGCTTATTTCAAGAAAATATTTGATGATTTACCCATATGACAATGTGATGGACAAGCTAGTTGAAGGTGGGTTGAATGAAATGACAATTGTGGATAAATATTGACCTGAAAATCATATTCAAATAATGTGTTAAGTACAGAATGGATACTACAACGATCAGTGAGGTTTTGTACTGTTGAATATTTTTATTAACTGCTTAGATGAAGAAATTGAAAAGATGCTTATCAAACTTGCAGATGACATGAAATTGAATGGGATATGATTAAATTAAAAATAATTTTCACGTGTTAATAAAATGAACAGAAACCTACAGATAGAATTAAATTTAATTCAGACAAAGGTTAGTGGCTCTTCTAAAATATGAAATTATATGCAAAAGCATGGTACAAAGACGTACAGCTTGGTGAAAAATCTTGGAATAGTAGCTGACTGCAAAGATCTTGGAATAGTAGCTGGGTGCGTGTGATTTGTCTCCAATAACATAAAATAAAACAAATGCAATTTAGGTTGTTATCAGAATTATAACATCCAAATCACACCAGATATTTACATTTTAAATAGGAGAGCAGCTACTAACTACGAACACTTCCTGATAGCCATATTAAATTAGTTTTCTTCTGTCCTAGTGCCAGAATTAAGTTGGTACAAAAAAAATCTCACAACCTTTAATATATTGAAAAATAATGCCATCAGTGTTGTTACTGTCATAATGCGCATGAGTTGCAGGGCAGTTATTGAACAGCCTCCCACCCAAATCTCAATTTTTCCAACCAGCATCACCTATTTCTGGAAAAACCAAGCACTAGCAACTCCAAGTACTCTGGACCATTCGTTTTTCATCCATCTTTTGCGCCAACAAGTTAGCTATAATTTTTAGCTTTATTTTTTTTAACAACTTATTTTCAATATTTCTCTCCTAATCCTGGAACACTATAAAGTGGATATTCCCATGGCAATGGGATATTTCAATACTTCTCTCCTAATCCTGGAACACTATGAGGTGGATATTCCCATGGCAATGGGATATTTCAATACTTCTCTCCTAATCCTGGAACACTATGAGGTGGATATTCCCATGGCAATGGGATATTTCAATACTTCTCTCCTAATCCTGGAACACTATGAGGTGGATATTCCCATGGCAATGGGATATTTCAATACTTCTCTCCTAATCCTGGAACACTATAAAGTGGATATTCCCATGGCAATGGGATATTTCAATACTTCTCTCCTAATCCTGGAACACTATGAGGTGGATATTCCCATGGCAATGGATAGAGAAGAAAACAAACCAATGGGTCATCAAACAAATCAACAGAGTTCTCATTTGAGGCACAAGTGACCAGGCTCATAATATCTTACTACATATACAGTAGTTTATGCAAAAACTCAGCACTCTTGAGAAGGGTCCAATGTTGGGGAAGATCGAAGTCAAAAAGAAGAGAATAACCAGCAGCACGTTGGATGGAATGAGTTACAGTTGAGATATGGGTACTAATGAGAGTCCTGAAGGTGTGGTGTAGATTGTAATGGAGAAAATTTATGTGGGCACTAAGAGTAGAAAATAACAGCAATAATAAATCATCCCCATGGCAAAAATACCCTTTATATTACAAATATATTAAAGGTCTGCTACACCTTCTTTTCCCTACTTTGGGGCTGAGCTGAGCAGCCTTTTTCAGTGGTTGACTTCCATCCTGCTTTCACCTATTTGTTTCTTTAATGAATGTATAAAGTACCCAACTCCCAAATGGCTGTCTGGCTTACACTCAAAACCATTATAGAAAACAACAAAAATTTAACTGACGGGAAGAGCAAAACATGAAAAACAAACAAAAAGAGAAAATAAGGCAAAGCAAAAATAGGTGCAATAATTGCCCTGTTCCTCAGGCCTGTGAGAACAACCAAGTCTTCAATAATTTGCTGAATGACAGAAGAACTTTCGGCAGGAATGCAATACAATTACAATACAATACAATACAATAGCAGAATTGGAAGGGACCTTGTAGGTCTTCTAGTCCAACCTCCTGCATGGGGAGGAACCTTATACCATTTCAGACAAGTGGCTATCTAACATCTTCTTAAAGACTTCCAGGGTTGGGGCATTCACAACTTCTGGAGGCAAGCTGTTCCAGAGGTTAATTGTTCTAACTGTCAGGAAATTTCTCCTTAGTTCTAAGTTGCTTCTCTCCTTGATTAGTTTCCACCCATTGCTTCTTGTCCTGCCCCCAGGTGCCTTGGAGAATAGTTTGACTCCCTCTTCTTTGTGGCACCCTCTGAGATATCGGAACACTGCTATCATGTCTCCCCTGGTCCTTCTCTTCATCAAACTAGACATACCCAGCTCCTGCAACCGTTCTTCATATGTTTTAGCCTCCAGTCCCCTAATGTTCTTTGTTACTCTTCTCTGCACTCTTTCCAGAGTCTCCACGTCTTTTCTACATCGTGGCAACCAAAACTGTCTGCAGTATTCCAAGTGTGGCCTTACCAAGGCACTATACAGTGGCATTAACACTTCACGTGATCTAGAATAGTATCTAGAATAGTATCCCAGATCTAGAATAGTATCCCAGTTCTTTCACTAGTTTGTTGGTCTTGTACTAGATTCCCATCTATGGGCTGATGCTGATCTTCCTGGCATTCTCATCCATCTGGCTACTTCTGAGAGCAGTCTTTTCAGTACTATAGCTGACATTCCTTTCCACCATTTTCCTTCACAATCAGCAGAATAAAAGTACATATACAGAGCACATATATCAACCAAAACTCAATAGACCAAAACTATGCTATCTTTTCCCCCTCAAACCTTTTTATGGTGGTATAGTTTCTATTCAAAAGTTATCTCTTTCTGAATTTCTGGCTTTGGAAATAGTTCACAATGCTTTTGTTTGGTTGGTTTGTTAATGTCTGGTTGCTGAGTGTGCTCTGCATTGTCCTTTACCTTGTTGCTGAGTCTAGTTAGATATGATTTGAAATATATGTACATAATATGTTGATTGTATATTTTGGTGCATTTTTTTCTTTCAACCATTGTCTGTTTGACGTATTCACTACAATTATTCTTTGTACACTTCAAGTGCAAAACAATCTGAATTTGCTGTAAAGATATGAACTGGATCACATATGGTTAACTTTTTATATTCCTCTCAATTAATATGCTCCTTGGAGTAACAACACAGGAAACACTTACACACAGTTCCTAATCACAGTACTTTTAAAATATTTTTAATATAGTCAATTTAAGTGGATTCCCCCCCCCCCCCCCCCTATAAAGGCTTGCCATCCTGTTTACTTTGTAGCTCTGGGGTGAAAAACAAAGAAAAAGTTCTCAGATTTGTTCTACACTTCCACTGATTTTTGTCGTTCTAATATTTAAAAGACCGGGTTTTGTTCCATTAAAATTCTAAAGGCATTTCCGGAAATGCAATTTTGTTCTAGGCTCGTAACAACACATTTTCCATTTCATGCACACTCCAATTCCAAAAACTTAATGATTTTTTATGGCAATTCTATTAGAAATGGTTTTAGACATGATTGATAATAATGGAAAGTCAACCCATTTATACAATCTCCAAATGGAGCCCTATAACTTATTCTGAAAGCATAACTTTCAGTATTTTATTTCTATCTGCTAGAATCTGAGCCAGAATTAAAATGTTGTGAGATGTTTAGTCATAAATTTGCTTCTTCATGTCAGTTGGCGTGTTTCCCCATGAAAGAAACCATTGATGTTTTCAGTAAGAGTAACACCTTTGAAATTAATCAAGGCATATGATGACACATAAGTAAAGATAATGTGCCTACTTAGCCTTAAATTCACCTATGTAGTACAGTACCCTTGGGTGATGATTGCTCTATAGTGATTTTGAACATAATTCATTGAATTGTGTACATTGTTTCAGTAGTGGTGAAATGGAATGTATTTAATTTTCAGAAAATGAAATAAAGATGTGTCCTACTTGAAAAGGTCAAGGAGAATGGAAGTTTCCCACCTTGTATGAGTTTATCGCTAACAAAAGGAGCCTTTCTAACTAAGGGGCTTTTTATCTGTAGTAAGATATTCTCTTTTCTCTTTCTTTTAAAATAAGTTCAGTGTTTCTAAGCAACTGCACAATGATCAGAATAATGTATGATGGCTTTTAGATGATGCAAGAAAGAATCTTCATGGATGTAGTTGGCTGTTGAAATATATAGGACAACTTGTCCTCCAAGTTCCTATCCTCCCACTCCTCTGCCTCTTAACAGCCAGAAAAGGAAAGCTTTAAAAACGAATCACTTACTACATCCTTTGGAAAATTCTCTGTAGCAGCTTCCCACGGTAGTGCCATCTAGATGCATTGGGCTGCAACTCCCATGGCACCTAGCTAGTACTAGTAATTTTTATTCTTGTATGCTGGATGAAAATTTTGACAGTTAATTTATTGGTAGAGTACCTGGTAATGAAAACAGTTCTCAAGGGAATGTTGTTTAAATCTCTCCGTAACCATTGGGAGAGAAATTGTCTTGGTAAAGATTTTTGGGTAACTGTTTGGTAACTGTTGAATATCTGCTCAGTTGGAGGCATTCTGCATAAAGATTGCAGATGAGTTAGAAGGAGCGTCTGCCTTGGGAAGGATAAATTGTTTCCAGAGAGGTGACCCTAAAGAGGATGACCCTTTAGCACAGGGTTTGCTCTCTTATGAAAGCACTGGATGAGAGTGGGAACTCCAATGTATTATGATCAGATCATGCTGGGTTTAGTTGTAGAGCGGCAGCAGCTACAACAGAGGTGGGTTCCTACTGGTTCAGCCCAGTTCGGCCAAACTGGTAATGGTTTGGCGGCCTGGGTGGCTGGAACTGGCAGTGACCCAGGTCTGCCACACCCCCGAACTGGTTCTTCCAGCGATGCCATAGGCGCCGCCATCTTATTTTTTGCTTCTGCACATGCACTGAGAAATTTTTATTGCACTGTGCATGCACACAAGTGCATGCATGCAGGGCACAGCAACAAGCAAACCAGCAGTAGTGACTGCCAGAACCCACCCCTGAGCTATAATAGTCTGTGGTGATGGAAGATCAGTCAAAATGATTTGACCCAAACACTTGATAGATCTGATTGCTTTTCTGAATGGAGAAATATTTGAGTTGACTGTTGGTAATACTGTTGAAGCCCTGGCTGAATTGTAGAACATGGAGAGATGGTGTGGATGGTGTGGACAGTTAAAGAACTGCATAATTGCAACAATACAAAGAAATAGATTTTTAAAAAATGTATGAAGATAATTCTTTGTTCAATACTAATATTTTTTTCAAGCACAAACTCTACACATAGATATCACCGGATGGATAGAATCAGAATCAAATTAGTTACATAAAAGGAGGAAGATAAAGAAAAGTAATTGAATCATCCAGGAAATTTCAGGTGCATATTCTGGAACATACCAATTTGAATTATTGATATCGAATGTTTAAGCTCAATTAAAAAAAATTAAACAAGCAAGATTTAACCTGAATGTGATACAGTCAGAATATAAAATCCAATGAAATGCTTAACTTATGCAAAAGAAAACCAGATATGCTGTTGGGAAAGAGAAAGAATATTGTAAAACCTAAAATAGAAAATTATATATCAGAATTTAAAAAGGAAAAAGATAGATAGCCATCTATCATAAGAGGAAGGCCTTGGGCAACAAGAACACAGTACAGTATAGTGAGTGAGTACAGACTTTCAACTCTAAATGAGAAAGGAAAGGATATTATCTCAAAAAATAATAAGGAAAGGAAACGCAAAGATACTTTTAACAGCACTAAAAATCATAGAAAAAATGTAGCTTGATATATTTACTTGAGAGTGATCATTGGAGAATTCTAATAAAAGCAAATGAAGTTAAAGAAAGACACAAAACATATTCACATGTTTTACAAATGGGTTATTAAAAACAAGTATACAAATCTTTTAATATATAAATAAGAAAACAGTGGAAGAGAAGTAACACACACAATTAGGCAATGTGAAAAATAAACAATAAAAACATGATGCATAGAAGAAATGATCTAGTTAAGTTTTGAAATGAATAATTAAATCTGAACATGATAGTCCATTAAATTAAAATAGGACAATAAAAGTTCAACTTTATATCACATAAGCATATGTTCCATCAGTTTACATTTTCAACATGACAAACTGAATAGCTAACTTTAAGATAAAAAACTCTATGAAGCAACCAATAAATGTAAAACAATCTAGTGCTGAAGTAATCCCAGATTATCTATCCATCCATCCATCCCTCCCTCTCTCCATCCATCCACCCATCCATCCACTAATTTGTAACCTGCCTTTATTATTTTTACAATAACTCAAGCTGGCAAAAATATCCAACATACCTTGCTTCTCTCAACAGCAACCCTGTGAGGTGGGTTAGGTTGAGAGAGAGTGACTGGCCCAAAGTCACCCAAGCAGCTTTCATGGTGAAAGAGGGACTTGAACTCATGTTCTCCCACTTTCTAGCTTTAAACACCAAACTAAACTGGCCTTCAGATTAAGACCATAAATAATAATATACTTTAAAATTCTTAGTGATTGGTTTTTAAAAATGAAATGTACAAATCTTGAGTTTTTGTAACCAATAATCATTTTAGTGATATTCTTTAATCGTACACAAATATTTACTGTGGATGTAAAATTACACAAAACATGCTATAATACCAATAACACTTTCAGAGGCTTCTAGTTGTGCAATTAACAGATGTTTGAATTAAATATACTGCCAATTTGCAATTTTAGACCATCCAGATTCCTCTAATAATTAACCTAACACTGAGTCAGGTGGCAATAAGCAACTTGATTGGCAATAGCTAATCTACAGCATTACTATTCATTAAATCGCTCATGATTTAAATAAAAAGAAAATGTACCTATTATTTTTAACTACAATTATCCAAAAGTGTCGGTTTAAATATGAGTAAGGGTCAAAATCAGAACATCTTCCAAAGTACCTTGCAAAATTTAATTCAACAACACTTTAACTAAAAACAAAACAAAACCAGAGCCCAAATTCTACCAGGATATGAAACAGGGCATATAAAAACATTATCAAGTATTTTCCATGTGATTAGCAAGTTGAGGCTTGTTATCGTATTATCAAGGCATTTTTATCATTCCTTGTTTTACTTACCGGTATTTTACAATTCCTTCTAAAGAACCTTTCTTGAATTGCTGAACATTTGTTTGGAGCTGTTAAGGCAAACTCCTACACCTGCTATGATTAAGAGCAGCACTAAAATGTTTAAATGTAAAAGAAAAGCAAAATTCTTTTTAAAAAGTCCTGTAAAGAGTTCTTTTTAACATAGTGGCAGTCTGGTTAAAACCTTTGATTGTTGATCTCATATTTAAACTTGATAGTTGTAACCATCAACCAAAATGGCAACTCACCTTCTCACAGAAACTCATAGAGAAGGTGAAAAGGGAGAATAAAAATAATTAAAAATGTGCTATCCTGAACAAAAGGCAGTAACAATATTCACATATGTATGTGAGAGAAAGTAAGAATCAGTTAAAGCACTACATACAAAAATTAATACATATTGATCCCATAGGCCTCAGAAATATTAAACTTGAATAATTCTGGGACTGAAAATTGCAGTATATCAATACTTATAGACCAACTAATTTTATGTAATCTATTTGTATTTCCGTTATGCAAAGAACAGACTAGTATTACTAGAATGCAAATGTCTACACAGAACATATCTGAATTTGGGACCCAAACTCAGCTCTGAAGCTCAGGGAGAGATGTTGGATTTGGATTACCAGACAGATTGTTGTGTATCAATTGAGAAAAGACCAATTACTGACCAATTTTCTCACAATCGAGTCCCTTTGGGGAGAGAGAGAGGGTTATAAATTAAATTATTTATTTATTATTTATTTATTTATTTATTTACAACTAGGTATACCCGGCCATGCGTTGCTGTGGCCCAGTCTGGTTAAATGGTCAACCAAACTGTGTGTAGATCTACACCTGCACATATACACACAACCACCATATAACCCCCAACCTACCTACCTACTGTATTTCTTTCTTTCTCCCTCTATCTATCTACCTAATGTATTTCCCCCTCTCTATCCCTCTACCTACCTACCTACTGTATTTCTCCCTCTTTCTCTATTCCTCTACCTACCTACCTACTATATTTCTCGCTATCTATCTATACACCTACCTACCTACCTACCTACGCTATTTCTCCCTATGTCCATCCGTCTACTTACCTACCTATTGTATTTCTTGCTTTCTCCCTCTACCTACCTACTGTATTTCTCCCTCTCTATCTATCCCCCAATCTACCTACCTGCCTACCTACTGTATTTCTCCCAATCTATCCCTCTACCAACCTACCTACTGTATTTCTCCCTATCTATCTATCCCCCCTACCAGGGGTGCATTTCTGCAGGTTCGCACCTACTCGCGAGAACCGGTTGGTGAAATTTAGAGAACCGGTGAGAGGGGGTTCCACCAGCGTACCTGGAAGTAAATCTGGCCCACCGCTGCCAGTGACCCAACGGGAAGGAAAGGAAAGGAAGGAAAAAAGGAAGGAAGAAAGGAAAGAAGAAAGAAAGAAAGAAAGAAAGAAAAAGAATTTATCATCACAATTGAGTCCAAAATTTTGGTTACTAAGCAAGAGCGTTGTTAAATGAGTTTCACCACATTTTAAAAGGTGGCCACTCCCACCTGTCACATGACTGCCAAGCCACGCCCACAAAATAGGCCACACCTACAGAGTAGGTTCTAAAAAATTTGAAATCCACCCTTGCCACCTACCTACCTACTTACTTACCTACCTACTGTGTATCTATCTATCATCTATCTATCTACCTACCCACCCACCCACCCACCCACCCACCCACCCACCCACCCACCTACCTACCTACCTACCTACCTACCTACCTTATTTCTCCCTCTCTATCTATCCCTCTATCTACCTACCTACTGTAATACAATAATACAATAGCAGAGTTGGAAGGGACCTTGGAGGTCATCTAGTCCAACTCCCTGCCTAGGCAGGAAGCCCTATACCCATGATGGTAAACCTATGGCACGGGTGCCACAAGTGGCACATGGAACTATTTCTTAGGCCACGCGAGGCATTGCCCTGTCAGCTTCAGTGTGTATGTGTGTCCTGGCCAGCTGATTTAGGCCTTCTTTTGAGGCCGTTTTTTGCCCTCTAGAGGTGGGGGAAGACTGTTTTCATCCTCTCCAGGCTCCTATAAACCCTCTGGAGCCTGGGGATGACGTAAAAAGCATGCCAAATGCAGGGGGTCATGCACATAGCATTATGGATGTGGCACACCTGTGCACATCACCCCGCACTCCCCCTGTTTTTGGCACGCGAGCCAAAAAAGGTTAGCCATCGCTGCCCTATACCATTTCAGACAAATGGCTATCCAACATCTTCTTGAAGACTTGCAGTGTTGGGGCATTCACAACTTCTGGAGGCAAGCTGTTCCACTGGTTAGTTGTTCTAACTGTCAGGAAATTTCTCCTCAGTTCTAAGTTGCTTCTCTCCTTGATTAGTTTCCACCCATTGCTTCTTGTTCTGCCCTCAGGTGCTTTGGAGAATAGCTTGACTCCCTCTTCTTTGTGGCAACCCCTGAGATATTGGAAGGCTGCTATCCTGTCTCACCTAGTCCCTCTTTTATTAGAGTCCTTCGGGAGATAGGGCAGTATATAAGTGTAAATAATAAAAATAAATTAAACTGTACTTCCCTCTTTCTCTCTATTCCCCTATCTACCTACCTACTGTAATACAATAATACAATAGCAGAGTTGGAAGGGACCTTGGAGGTCATCTAGGCCAACTCCCTGCCTAGGCAGGAAGTCCTATACCATTTCAGACCAATGGCTCTCCAACATTTTCTTAAAGACTTGTAGTGTTCGGGCATTCACAACTTCTGGAGGCAACTTCTGTTCCACTGATTAATTGTTCTAACTGTCAGGAAATTTCTCCTCAGTTCTAAGTTGCTTCTCTCCTTGATTAGTTTCCACCCATTGCTTCTTGTTCTGCCCTCAGGTGCTTTAGAGAATAGCTTGACTTCCTCTTCTTTGTGGCAGCTTCTGAGATATTGGAAGATTGCTATCATGTCACCCTTAGTCCTTTTTGTTAAACTGTATTTCTTCCTCTCTCTCTCTCTATGGGCCACCTGGGAGTTTGGTATCTCAGTGCCATTTTTAGCCGTAAGAGGCCTCTGTACAGTCTTTTTGAGGAACTGACTGTTGGAAATGCCAGGTGGGAGGAGTTACAGGGAGATGAAAAAATTTTCAGTGGTACATTTTACATTTGTGTACTGTGTACATGACACACGTATGCTAGGCACAAAATGAGTTGGTATTCTATTATCCGAAGTCCTTGTGAATATTGTGTGAAAAATTGAGGTAAATCGGTCCAGTAGTTTTTGAGATTAGTGGATTCGTACAAACTATTTTACATTTTTATTTATATAGATAAGGCCAACAATTCTTGGTATTCAGTGGCTTGTCTAAACTTCCTCACTAACAAGGTTGGGATAATCCTAGAATTCCTTCCAACCCTGTTTTGTTTGTAAAACAAAGGGAACTGGAACGCAGGCTGCAGTTAGAACGTTTATTAACATCGCCAGAACAAAGAGACACTCCTCCTCCAGCTATGACCACCACTGAACCACGCAGATTGGGGCGGGTCTGGCGTAGGCCCGCCTACTTGTCTGATTACGCATGCGCTCTCCGGGGGGAAGGGGTGTTAAGTCCCCAGACTTACGACCGGTGCCGGGCAGAGTTGAAGCCTGGGAAGTTGATTGGCTTGCGCACATTGTTGCCAAGTGCGGCAAAAATACAGACTGTTGATTGGTTCTCTGCCTGACAGCAGTCTCTATAAATAGCTGTCAGGCAGAGAACCAATCAACAGTCTGTATTTTTGCCACGCTTGGCAACAACGTGCGCAAGCCAATCAACTTCCCAGGCTTCAACTCTGCCTGGCACCGGTCGTAAGTCTGGGGACTTAACAAACCCCTTTTGCCATACAAAGTGTCTCTATTGCGCCAATTGCGCCCCTTACTGGACCGGGCTGCCCTTCGCACAGTCACTCAAGCTCTCGTGACGTCCCGACTCGACTACTGTAATGCTCTCTACATGGGGCTTCCCTTGAGGTGCACTCGAAAGCTACAGCTAGTCCAAAACGCAGCCGCGCGGGTGATTATGGGAGCCACTAGATGCTCCCACATAACACCGATCCTGCGCGAGCTGCATTGGCTTCCTGTGGTTTTTCGAGTGCGCTTCAAGGTTCTGACAACTATCTTTAAAGCGCTCCATGGCTTGGGGCCTAGTTATATGCGAGACCGCCTCCTGCCCCATACATCCCTTAGACCGATACGCTCCCACAGAGAGGGCCTTCTCAGGGTGCCGTCGGCCGGACAATGCCGACTGGCGACACCCAGGGGAAGAGCCTTCTCTGTGGCGGACCCAGCCCTTTGGAATGACCTACCCCCTGAATTACGTACCATCACCGACCTCCGCCTCTTCCGCCAATGTCTTAAGACATATTTGTTTCAACAAGCCGGCCTAGCCTAACCTCCCATGGGGACTTTTAGGTAGTTTTAAATTGGGTTTTTAAAATTTGGTTTTAGCGCAGGATAGGTTATTTAATAGTTTTTTAAATTATATTTATTGTATTTTGTATGTTTTTTAATTTTCCTGTGCGCCGCCCTGGGTCCTTCGTGGAGAAGGGCGGGATATAAATTTAAATAAATAAATAAAATAAATAAATATTTTATTCTGTTTAATGAAATAATGTGTTGTACCTGTGTGTGTGTGCAATATGCTTTTTACCCAAGGACTTGGCATGTGTACATTATGTATCACAGTGTAGGGATTAAGGAAGAAGACCTTAATATTGGCCTCTTTGTTGTGTATTAGATGCACATGTAACTAGAATATCCTGAAAATATATATCCTATATAATTACTTGTACAATGTGGACACATGAAACTATGCTGATATTATTCTTTCCATACTGTTTTAGCCTTTAATGTTTAGTAGAATTTATTTTCCTGTTTTCCAAAAACAGTCTTTCGTGGCCTGAATGCTTATGGAGCTTCTCAGTCATCCAGGTCATGGTTGTCCCAAAAGGTGCGGTTGAAAGAGCAACTGTTCTTAGTTTTTTCTTTGAAAACATTTCACTTCTCATCTAAGAAGCTTCTTCAGTTCAACTGAAAAAGCTTCTTGGATGAGAGGTGAAATGTTTTCAAGAGAGAAAAAAAAACCCACCAACAGCACCTTTGATCTTTCATTGCCCATGAAGCACTATAGATTTTTGTATGCGGTGTGTGATATTTTAATGCTTTCTTTATCATTGTAGCATAGCTGAGAGGTTTGTTTCTTCTTTTTAAGTTGTACATTTCTCTACTGCTCTGCAGTTTTCCCAGCTTTCAACACTTCCCAATCTGAAAGAGCTTCCTGAGAGGCTTGAAATATGAGACTGTTAACAAGGCAAGAAAGGTATTGCAATACCTCTCAATACACAGGCACATCTCCCTTGGCCATGTTAGTATTCTGAGATCAGATTCCTTACTGAATTCAGTATAAGAGATACAGGGAACAGCTTCTTCCCTCTCCTCTTTCCAAGACATATTGGAGATGTCACTTATGAGCTTTTCCGCATTCTGTTTGCAGCCAGAGTCTTTGTTTGCCTGTGCAATTCCATATGAGCTAGAACTCTGTATTCGCATGATTTTGACTCATTGCGAACAGTCATGCTGTATCCGTGGAGACCAGCTCTTTGGTTGTCTATCCTGCCTGACTTGGAATGATGAGGGGCTGATGTTTCCCATTCTAACATGTTGAATTCCACGCAGGAAGTTATGGCATAAAGTAGGGTCTTATACCTAAGGCCAGAGGAAATATTTTATCTGGGAAAAGTTTAGTTTTTTTTATTTCTATTACCTAAAAGAAATGTTCTATAAAATTGGATGTAAAATGAAAAAGGAATTAATTCGAAGAAGTCATGCCTAGTTTAAGCATTCTTATTTTCAGCACAGATGATACAGAATACCCTTTGATCATTCAAAGACATTGCCCACATCTATGCAATGTCTTCCTTTTAATTTCCTATTCTGCAAAAACTTTTCATTTGTAGCTTTCATACCAACCTTTCATACTCACAATTATTTTAGCTATATAGCAGGGAAACCACTAAATGTCCAGTGGAAAGTTAAATGGCCTTTGCAGATATATGTGAAATCCAATCACTAAATTGTGTTTTGCTCTTAGTAGATCAGTTATTCTGATTAAACAGTTCCCCATCAGATTTCTGATAGCATCCTGACCTGAGGAAGAGTCAGGTCTTTATAGCATACCAGAACACCAACAAGGTAGGGGTTGTCCATATTCAGGGGAAGCTATTCTATGTCACAGATGCTGCAGCACAAAAGGTTAGTTTACTAAGGCTCCCCAAGTGACTCTGCTTACCAATGAGATCTAGTAGCTCCAGTAGTAACCTGGCCTCATGCTATGTATGACTTCAGCATAAAAACCAGCACTTTTAATTTTACCCTGAAGCCTACAGGGAACCGATGTGACTAACGTAATGGTTGTATTACAAGCTTATGCTGTGAAGCACCCAATATTGAATGTGTTTTTGCATTCTGGATCAGCTAAACCCTCAAAATGTTCTTCAAAGGCAACGTCATTATAATCGTCCAAGAAAGAAGTGACTAATATGTGAGTGACTGTAAGCAGTGTCATCTAATTTAGAAGTGGGCACTAACAGAGCACAGAATGTAATTGTGCAAAGGCCACAGCTGCTTTGAGCAGAAAGCCCAAACCAAGAGGTCTCCCAGATTGCCCAACAACTCTTGTCTATAGAAGTATTACCTCATTCAGCATATTGGTGATACTTAATCCCATAGTGGCAACTATCTGTAGCTCGGGTGTAGGATGAGGGTGAAAGTTTGTTCTCTGAGCTTGTGGGTTTGTTTTGGGCTAGGTAACATCTTCAGCAGTTTAGGGCATGTCAGTGTTCTTCTGTCTTGTGACCCTCACTTGACATTCCCACACCTGACCCATTATAAGACACTCACTTGACACACCTACATCTTACCCATAACAAGACCTACTGACCACACGGAGCCCTTATAAACAGAAGAACACTGACATCCCCTAAACTCCACTGAATATGTTACCTAACCTGATAATGAAAGGTTTGCAAGCCAAGCCACAAGCTCAGAGAACAAACATTCACCCTCAACTTAACCTCATGTCAATAGATGATCATTCCCAGAAGTTTTATATATATATATAATAAATGTTTAAAAAGTAGTGAAAGAGTCAATCCCTGCAGTGTCTTGCAAAGAGGTTTTTAGATCATCCCCCAAACATTGTCTGGAGAATCACCACACTGGCCTGAAACTTGATTGGTATAGGTACAGATATCAGATCTGTAGAGAAGCAAGCTACTGTCTTCAAAAGGCCATCCATATGCATCAAGAAGGGAAAGTTGCATGGAAATTATCTTGCATGGTGACCACTTGAGGATGGCAAAAGCCTCCTTAAAGGCAGGTAGAACTATACCCTCCTACATAAAGTTGTTTAAGTACAATTGCCAGGAGGTCTTGACTGACACAGAGGGCCATGAATCTAACACATAGGTCTAGAATTTAGAATCCTGTGATGCTGTCCACAACCTCAGGAGTCGCAGGGTGAAAATCAATCCAAGGTTTCCAGTTTGATGTCGTGGCAAGATCGGATGCGAGGAGTGGGGCTCTGCGAATTCACATCAAATCCTCCTTATTGGAGCCCCCCCCCAGAGGCTAAAGTCACCCTGTATGCATGACAAAGAAAGGAGGGGCTCCCTGAAGGTCACAGAGAGTGGTGACACTCCCGCTAGATCCAGGGATTCTCTCCCATCCAACAACAAAAAAGAGAGGCAGCCATTAAAGCTGCCATGAAGCTGGGGTAGCTGAAGAAACAAAGAATGTGGTGTGGAGGAACAGTGATTGGAACTGGGTGATGTGATTCTTTTTTTATCTAGAACCTAACCCCAAAGAAAACAAACCCTGGAAAAGAGATTCTTTGAAATGCTTGTCAAAGTGAGGAATAATTACAGAGAGAAAAATTATAGACATGAAAGAAAAGGAACTAAAGGGAGAGTGCAAAATCTTTAAAATATAGTAAGATTGAATTTTTAATCTTTATTGACAATATTTTGGTAAGGCATTTTAAAATGTTGGAATTATTTGTTTGCATATTTATTTCCAAAAACTGAAATAAATATTTGTCAGATTTTGTGCAACATTGAAATTTAAGCTGAAGGTGCCTTCTACTGGTGAATGAAATATATACTAAACTCTTACAATTTTGGGAAGTACTGATAAGACAAAGGGGGAAAAAGTGAAAATAAATAACACATGGAGGACTGCTGTGCTATTTACTGTTCTATCTCTGTCTACTTAATAGTTATTGGAGGTTTAACTGTGAGATTATGGAAGACATCTAAAGAAAACAACTTTTAAATGCTAGGATCTATGACTAAATTTACAGAGTGGACTTAAGGAGACATTTGGAAATCATCCTGGATTACTTAAATGGAACTAATTGACTAACTGTGGGACACAAAGAACTATAATCAGAGGTGGATTGCTCCTGGTTTGGCACAGATTGTCTGACCAGTATTAGCAGCGGCTGAAGGCTCTACCCACCCACCTGGATGCTTCTGCACATGCACATAAGCATCACGTGCAGAAGCATGCACAGGAGCGCACCTGAACCGGTAGTAAAAAAATTGATAACCCATCTCTGACTATAACTATTGCATTCCCCTGAGGAGTAACGCTAGGACTGAGCAAATGGTTTCTAAGTTGGCTTTCTGAGGTAATAGACAATTGAGACTTTGGGGTGATGACAGGCTATTGAGCAATATTTGGACCTATCAAAATAAGACAAGATGTTGCATCAGGGGAAGATGAGTGGATTTCAAAAAGAAATGGTGTTGATATTCCAAAGTACTCTTGATATGTTGATGAAGAATGTTGATGGAGATAAAAGACTTAATCCATGACTTTGTGGGGAAATCAGAAAATGTTCAACAAGGGACAATGAATAAAGATAATAAAACACAGGAAATAGAGGAGGTAATAGAAAGACCAGAACAGATAAATCAACAAATAAAACAAGAAGAGAAGATGAAGACAATAAAGACTTATGAATCAAACAAGGGACAATATATATTAAGAGACCAAAAAATGGGATTGGATAAAAAGAAAGATATTTTTGAAGAGAAGATAGGGGCCTGGGCAGATCCTCCAGAGATATGGCAGCAAAAGATAGTAGAGGTGGAAGAAATATTTGGGTTAAATAGGAAAGATATAGACAGAGACAAAGACACAAGGGACAAGTTTGGGAGGCAAGTTATACTAAAGTAATACTGTCTCAGCTGATCAGGAAGAGAACCTGGTGGCCTAATGGCTAAGGCTAAGGCTCCTGCCTAGCATGCAATACAGCCCCAGTTCAAATCCCAGTAAGGGAATGGCTAGCTGATGAGAACTAAAAAGCTCAAAATAGATCTATACTAGTCTCCCTGACTTATTTATTGATCAGCTCAAAAACGTAACACACATATAAAAAAATTACACAACGGAACTCATAGCTTTCTGTCTAGATGGTCTCTGGTGATGAGCCGAAAGGCAGAAAAGGCAAGCAGTATGCTTCCTTCCTTAATTGGGGCTTACCAGGGTGTTGTGACACAAGTATATATATAACTACTGTAGAATTCAAGCCCCAGTGATTTTCAGCAGTCTATCTCAGCCAGAGGCCAACTATTATGCTTTCTTATGACTAAAGATCACTTTAGTGAATGAAGCAGTACTTTTATAAACTTGTTTGAGGTGTGGAGAGTGCAACTACTTATTTTCTAGCTTGGGGTGAGATCATTCTTACTCTTGTAGTATGTAAATCTAAGATAAGTCGTAATCCACACATTTGTTTTCTTTTATCTCCTGCTAATTTGTGGTTCACCAGCAGATGAAAATTCCAATATGATATTATATCATTCTGAAGGACAACAGACAAAGGATTTCAGGCTGCATGTGGCTTTTGGACTCTGTGTTCTCCACTCCTGCACTAAGCTAAAAACAAACAAGTGATTATTTTAAACAGGCTGACATCGCCGCATGTGGCTTGGAGCCAGTAGAATCACAGTCTTATAAAGCTGCTGATGCTAGCTTTGCTCTATACTCTGAAAAACGGCACCAGTTTTTGTACTTGTTTGACAGACAGACTGACAATTTCTTTGTGTTTCTTTCCTGACCAGGCTGCCAGTCACGAAAACAAAAAGATCACAAATAGATAGATGTGAGAAAGAAAATACAGAATTACATGCTGATGAATGAAAAAAAGAAGTGTCTTTATTTCTGGTGCAAAATGTAATTAGGCTTTTTTTAAATATTTTTTTTAAAGCAACAATAAGTGATAGTAAATGGAAACATCTCTTCATGATCCCAAATAAATATTCTGTAGCAAGACTGACCAACTTGGGATGTCTTGGACCTTGCTTAGAAATGGCTTGTTTGCAGGTTATCTAATGCAGGGGTCTCCAACCTTTGCAACTTTAAGTCTGAAGGACTTCAGCTCCCAGAACTCTCCAGCCAGCTGTATTCCTGATCTAATGGCTTCACATTACAGCATCCCAGGACAGCTCTCCTCTTAGGCAGGTGAAGTCAAAACAAGGTGATCCATCAGGAAACTAATGTTAATGATGCAAGTCTTCTGTACCAACATTCTGATTCACACAGAAAAGGAGCAAATGATTGGCTTTTCTGTCCCTTGATAGCCATTTCCACTTTGCTTGCCAGAGAAAAAAAGAGGTATAGTCAATAGCCAAAGGTTTTGCATTTTTAAAACAGGAATACTGTATATTACATAAAATAACATAAGTAATATATGCTGTAAAGCATGTTGTCATACATATTAAAATTATTTTACTTGGTGCTGAATGAAGAATCTTAATAAGATACATTAACAAAAACAAAGGTTCCCAAACTTTTTGGATCATTGAAAATTCAGAGAAAGCCCAATGGGTTTAATTAATATAAATCAGCCTTGTTTTTGACATCTAAGTCAAATAGGCCATTGCTGGATGCATGAGCAAGAATTATAACTTCTGGCACCATCTCCAATAAATTTGGAATCTCTGCTGCTTAGAAATCATTAACCAGCAAGCAACATATAAAGAGTCCATATAAATGTTCTTTCTCTGGCACCAGCCTTAGAGAATAGGATTTGTAAGTAATGTCAGTTAAATTACTTGGATACTTTTATTTACAAAAAATTGTGGTAGACACTCTTTCAAGAATATCACCCCATTGGAAGGTTTTTTATGAGGTCAAAGATCCTACAGTAAACATTACCATTTTTCTCACCATAGTGATGCCTACCCTTTTACTTTAATGCTTTTTGAAGAACACCTGAGAATAAGGACTACTATGGTGGAAGGTGGTGAAGTATATACATTTTCAAAGAGAGAGAGGAAGAGGGTTGGCAACAAAGAAGGGAACGAGATTTTAGTTTCCCCTGCCTGTGATGCTTCAAACCTGGGTTCCGATTGAATAAAACAACATGACCTCTAGGGTGAAAAGGATAGGAATCTCAAACCTCTTATACATGATGAGAACAGTGGTCTTTTGGGGAGTAAAGGTCTATTTAAAAATCAATTATTATTACCTAGTAGCCCAATATTTGCAATTAGTTTTGATTGGCATTACATGCATTTGAACGGAAGAAGCAGCTTCCTGTATGTAAAGCCTATTTGAAAGAAGTCAAATGCTTTATTCACTTCTATAACAGCCTAGCCTTTTTTAATTCTAAGCCTGTAACTGTTTTGGAAACTCTGATCCTTGACCGGATTTAATAGATCTTTGTTGGTGGACTTCAACTGAAATGTGTCCTGATAAACTATGCTCAAATAGTTTGTATTTGCCACTGCTGTCTCGACAACTTCTCCCAGAAGCGAGAGTTGGATATTATCCTATATTCCAGAGATTGTCTCTTTAGAAGAGGGAGCATCATATCCTCCACCAAAGACTTCTGGCAGTTCTCTCTCACCCTGAAAACAATAACACATATATGTAGTTACTTCTCCATCTATTTCTCATAAGAGCCAAAATGGATAGTTAGATGGGGTCAACAATATGTACCAGAAGACTTCCTGTTCCGGCTTCTGGCGGTGACGGTCGAGTCCTGGGACTCGTCCGCCGTTTTGTTCTTTTTTCGGCACCAAACGGGGTGGGGCATGCCTTTTTAGGGACCCCCCCGTAAGATCGGCTTGCCTGGATCTTTCCTAGCCTGGCGGCGGCCGGGGGACAATCCTTGTCTTCGGTCTAGGAGGAAGAAGACATGCTGCGGGGGGCTTGGTTCCCTTCGCCAACGGAGGATGGTAACAAATAGCTGATTTGGAGAGAGCGGGAGCGTTCGAGCCGGATGGCTTTGCCGGGGCTTTGGCGGCGAGGTGGAGTGTAAGTGACTTTGACTTTTTTGCTGGCAGCTTTGACTAAAAGAAACGATGGAGGGGTGTGTTTGTTAAACCCCCCCTCGGATTTACAGCAGCGGCGTTTGGAAATGGCTCCTCGAGTGCGAGGAAGCGGATATTTCTCATCCGGACTTTGTTGAAGAAGTGAAAGTCCCTTGCAGTTTGTTTCTAGTTACAATGTATCTAAGTCCGGCTTTATTGGAACAATTTTCTCTGTTGCTTTCTCCTGCTGGCTTCCAGATTGGGTGGGGGAAGATGGCTTCCCTTTGTTCTTAAATGACTATTCTTTAGGGAAAATTTCCAACATTCCTTTGTGACCTGGACTGTCTCTCTCTACCAATGGAGGATTTTTGATAAATGATTAATTGATTCCTTCCCTGGAGTGCCTTCTTTGTCTTCATAATTGACTGTGAAAATTGCTTTTCTCTCTGGATTTTACAACTTTCTACAACTCTGATTTGAACTTTTTCTCTGGACTTGCTCCAGCGGCCGCACCCAAAAAACGCCATCTTAGTGGCACTGACTTAAACAGCTCACCATGGCTTCTAAAAAGCAACCAGAACAACCATGCATTGAAGCAAGAATGACAGCTATGGAGGAAGTGTTACACTCTTTGGTACTGGAAATTAAAGAGCTTAGAAAAGACCACTGCAGTTCTAAATTAGAGCTTTTGGAGACACAGAAGAAATTGATGCAGAATACACAGAAGACTGAAGAGTTGGAAGTGGGGCTGGCTGGGGCAAAGGGAGAACTTAAAATGTTAATACTGAAATTGGAGATTTAACTGGTCATATGTCTAGGATGGATTTTGAAAGGATGTCATATTTTTTAAGATTTCAGAACATTCCGGAAGAATCTGGTGAATGCCTCCCTGATCTTATGAGCACAATTTTAGCAGACTACTTACACAAATCTAAGGAAGAGATCAGGGGGGACATTGACCTGGCTTATAGAATAAATTCAGCATATGCCAGGATAAATGAACTACCCAGAGAGATACATATTAAATTTGTTAGAAGGTCTACCAGGGAGGGAATATTGAGGGCGCAGAGAGACGGTCCGTTAATGTACCAACAAAAGGAAGTCACTATCTTGAAGCAGATCCCGAAAAAGATTAGAGAGGTGAGGAGGAAATATTCCTTCTTATCTAAAAAATTGTTTAACCAGGGGATTTGGTTCAAGTGGGTGGTGCCAGAAGGGATGTTGGTGTTCTGGGAAGGAGGAAGAGTAAGGATTAAAACAGTTGCTGAGGCAGAAGCCTTTCTTAAAAAACATTCCTCTATCCTGAGGGATGAAACTGGAGGAGCGGAGGGGGCTATGGCCCCGCCCACTGGGGGTCAGGAAGGAGAACAAGAAGACACAATTGCCAAGAGACTTAGATCTAAAAAATTACTTTTTTAATACAGTATAACTTTTGTTTGGATGTTTGTACACGATTGCTAGCATAGAATTTGGAATTTACAATGATGTATGCACTTCTCTTCACCTTGTAGTACCATTGAAATATGTATTATCTATGTTTTGTTAAGAAGCCCCGGAGGGGGCCAACGATCTCGACGTGAAAGTTCTCAAAATATTTTTTCAATTCACCTTACCCTACCCTACTTAAAAATTTGTAAAACTCAATAAAACTTTTTCAATATTAAAAAAAAAAATGTACCAGAGGACAGATTGTGCCTTATTATTCTACAAATGCTGTTTTATCTCCCATACTGTGTTGCTACGAAAAAGTTGTCCATCCCTACTCAACAGAAATGGAATATTGGATCCAATAATATACATTTGAAATAGGCTATCAAAATCTGTTGGCTTTGAAAGTTTATTCATTTCCCCCACTCTTGGCCGTAGTTGAATATAATGCCTATTTCCATATGAAAGGATATTTTTGTGCATTAATGATCCCTTTCAATCTTAAAACCAGGTCAAAAGAGGAATGTACCAGTACACTCTTCTAAAGATCTTGATAGCATATTCAGAATAAATCTTTTGAAAATCATTTCAGTCTACCTGAACAAGGGCATTTTTTTTTACAGTCTCCACTTGATTTATTAAAATAGCAAAGATTAAAGTGTAACATACACATGTTAAAACAGCAGGATACTAAAACTTTAGTAATTGATTAGTGTGGAAATTTTCCTAGTTTTTAGCAAGCAAATCGTTTCAAATAAAGTCATACTATTTTAGCCCCTACCAAATGTGAGAATTACAGGCGATAGAGAAAAAATAAATATCAATATATTAGCACTTTGATATTTAAAACATTAACATCATTGTGTAATTAAGATGAAACTGTTCTTTATATATATATGTTAATTTTCCACATAACATGAAGTACTTTGTTTGTTGTTATCAAAGCGAATTAACAGATCAGAATTAGATCCCATTTTTTAGAGCAGTAAACTTTCATCCTCCTGCTGGGAATATTTGCTACCATTTCTTTTGCACTTTTCTCCCCTAGGCAGAACTAAGCAATTCATTTTTAAATTTAGAAATGTACAAAGGAAATGGAGCAGATCTTAACTTTTTGGGAGAAGCAAAAGGCTCAGTTGTAAGGTGGAGAGGAAAAATAACTTTTTTGGGGGGGAAAGTAGAATGTTGCAGCTATAGTGGCTCTGAAATAAGCAATGTTTACTCTGAAGTCATGAAGGAAACTTTCTTTAACTGTAGCCTGATTGAAAATGGACTCAACGTGAGATGGGCAAATATTTGGAAAAAAAGAGGCCTGTGGATGTGCATGAGTCACTTAGTCTCATCTGGAGCTTATTTTGGTAAGTCCCACCACTCATGTTGTATGCTGAATAGAGCAGCTATAGAATTGATCAAACAAAAGGTGCATTAATTGCCCTGAACTTGAAACTGAATTCATTTTCCATTCTATCTTGTTCATCTAAGACAAAGATTACACTGTATTTTTATACCACTTCTTGCTCAAGTTGCTTTAAAACAGTTCGTTTTAGACATTCTTTTGAAGGATTAACTTTACAAAATAACTGTAAAGGTGTTTTCATGATTGCATGTCAAGCGCTTTGAATATTCAAAACATCTACATAAATACTACAAACACTGTATGCAATAACCGTGGAAGAAAAATGAGAAAAAATAAAGGAACTAAGATTACAGTTTTTAAAGTCAGTCAGGGCAGAGCTAATTAGCTGTTCTGGATATTACTCCTTCAAAAAATTGAAACAAGTGGAGTTGCAGGTAAATACAGGATAGCATATTTTGTATTAATGTAGCAATGTTATGTTTCTATTTTTTATAGTTTGCCTTGATCTGCACTCAAATTCTTCAATCCAAAAGACTTTGAAAAAGTGATTGATTCTAGGTGAGAATCTTCTCTTGTGCCAATTGCATATAAACGGCCTAAAGTAAAGTTGGATGAAGCTATAAACTCAAGCAAGACACTTTAGAATTAAGTTATTACACTTTGTTTTCCTGACATTTAAACGTGGATTTATGCATTATCCAATTTCCTAGCATTAGTCTTTTCTTTACATTCAACAGTGGCTTTTTTCTGTATAAATTCAGAAAAATAAGTTTAAATTAAAATGTAAATGTAAATACATCTGCCACGAATTCTGATAGGTACTTTTTCACAAACAAACAAAAATGTTCTTTTTGTAGAATTTTTTGACAGAGGATTTCTTCTTAATCTTTATCTCAAAAATATACATTTGTTTCTGTTTTCAAAACTGTAAATATAATAATAATAGTTAAATTTATTGACCGCTCCCTCTCCCCACAGGGACTCGGGGCGGTGCACAGGGAGAATAAAAACAATAAATATACAAAATACATAACAAATTAAAACAGATTAAATTAATTCCTGTGCTAAAATCCCATTAAATAAAAATCCCCACTAAATGTTAATATACCTTTAAAAGCCCATAGAGAGAGAGACTACCCTAGGCCGGCCAGGCGGAATATGTAAAGCACACTTTTAAAAATAAATATAATTTAATAATTATTACTATGATTACCATGTAAATTAATTTACCAGCTTAAGAGGTGCTTCAGTCTCCAGAGTTAGCATTTTAGTTTTGGATTCAAAATACATGTTTCTATATTTTACATAACATTTTGCATTAAAGCTGAGCCAAAAAATTCACACCTTCATTCTCAGGCTCCAATATTACATAGTGCAGTTTAGCAATGTTAGAAATTCCCAAAGTTTTCAGGATTTTAAGGTTATTAAGACAATAGCAGTGGCCCAACAATTTTACTATCAACTTGTCCTTCAAATGTTTTCCATGTTGGAGACAATTGCAGTAAGAAAAATATAATCACATATATAGATATGGTTCATTCAGAGTCAATGAGTAGATTAAAAAAACAGCAAGAATTACAAAGTATAGGGTGTAATATATCCTAGCTGATGTATTTACCAATTGATGGAAGAATAAAATCAGATCTTAAGAATGAGGGAGGGAGTTTGATTTGGAACAAGTCATTTAATACCTCTGTTGCACAAGCTGCAATGGCTTCCAGTTTCCTTTCAGATATAATTGAAGGTGCTGGTCATCATCTATATAGCCTTATAAGGTAGAGGGACAGGCTATCCATGGGAAAGCCTTTCTCTAAGGACATTTACCCATCGTAACAGGCCAAATAGAGTAGTTTAGTTAGTTTAGTTTAGTTTATAGTTTATTGGTTTTTTATACCGCCCTACTCCCGAAGTAGGTACTAGTAGGTAGGTACTCAGTAGGTACTAGTAGGTAAGTACCCAGTAGGAACTCTGTAGGTACACTCCTAGTTCCTGTTCACAAATATTGCCATCTGATGGGAGTTAGAATCACTCACTGTGGCCATCCCTGTCCTATGGAGCACTATGGCCCCTGATGTTTGGCAGGCCTCCAGCTTTTTAGACTTCTATAAGACTTTAAAGACATGGCTTTTCCCCAGACATTGAGAGAAGACTAGATATTTGCACTTACAAGGTTGATTTGACACCAGGTTTTTTTGTTTGTTTGCTTTAATCAGTTAAGATATATAGCTTTAATATGATTTTATATGTCTTTTAATCTTTGTTTGGGAGCTGCCCAGAGTTGATTGAAAGCGGTATGACTATATATGTTTTAAGAAAATAAACAGCTTACATTCTGTGATGAATGTAACTTTAATAGCATCAAAAACAACATCTATCTATGACATGGTAAGTGGTTCAAAATGCCAAATCAAGTCTAAGCATCTGGTTTATTGTATGATCAATCATAATAAGCATAAGAAAACCCTGATGTTTGGGGGGAAAATTAAAGTAATCAAAAAGAGAAGTATTTAAATAGCATATAAGATAATGCATACAGAAGATTACAAGAACTCAAGCAATTGACAGACAATATTGGCAAAGTTAAGTTTCTATATCCTGAAGACTTGGAAGAGATTGAATGACTGAACAAAATCAAACTGATTTGTAAAGCAAATATTCCTAGCACGCCATTCTGTTTCTATCATTTGGTACTGAAAATATTACATATTAATCAAATTTATTGCAATTACCTTCTGTGACAAATATTTATACCATCATACCATCAATGCAGACTTTTTATGTTTTTAAAATCTAAGTCAAAAGAGGAACTGTGGGCTCAGCAAGAATTATACCTTCTATCATTAGCTACAAAAAATCCCTAATCTCTGCTGCTTGGAAACTCAGTAATGAACAAACAATATAAAAAGAGAAAGTCTATAGAGCTCAGTGGTCTTTCTGTCACCAGCCAAAGAACAAGGGTTGTCAGTTATACCAGACAAATTATATTTTGGTATTATTGTTCACAAACGTGTGATAGAGACCTAATCTGTTACAATTCAGCTATAAAATATCTATAAAACATAAGACCTAATGAGTTTATTATAAAATCAAATAATCATTTGCAAGTATGCTGCTGTAATGCTTTGAATAAAATGAGGAACACAGCACTAGAAATAAATGCTTGGTTGACAGCCTACAAGAAGATAGAAAATAAAACAAAACACTAAATGTTACAATTACTCAAAAACAGCAGATTAGAAAACAAGGTGCTGAGAAAGAATGAATCGAATAATTTAATCCCTAGAAACTTAGAGATATTAAACTCCATCACTGGCCATAGGGGGCGAACATCTTGCCCTTGTGGATGGGGTGCGCAACTTGGGTGTCCTATTGATACCCGGCTGTCCATGGAAGATCAAGTGACAGCCGTGGCCAGGAGGGCGTTTTACCAGGTTCACCTGGTACACCAGTTGCGCCCCCTATTGGATCGGGATGCCCTTTGCACAGTCACTCATGCTCTCGTGACATCCCGACTGGACTATTGTAACTCTCTCTACATGGGGCTCCCCTTGAGGTGCACCCAAAGACTTCAGCTGGTCCAGAATGCAGCCGCGCGAGCAATAATGGGGACCGCAAGGTACACCCATGTAACACCGCTCTTGCGTGAGCTGCACTGGCTGCCTGTCGTCTTTCAGGTGCACTTCAAGGTGTTGGTTGTCATCTTCAAAACGCTCCATGGCTCGGGACCTAGCTATCTGCGGGATCGGATCCTGCCCCATACATCCTCACGGCCGATCCGCTCCCACAGAGAGGGACTTCTCCGGGTGCCGTCCACTAGACTGTGTCAGCGGGCGACGCCCAGGGGAAGGGCCTTCTATGTGGCGGGCCCAGCCCTCTGGAATGACCTCCCCCCCAACATTAGAACAACTACGGACCTCCGCTCCTTCCGTCAAAAACTGAAAACACACTTTTTCTGCTTGGCCGGCCTTGGTTAGTCTCTACCTCTGGGGTGTTTAGGGAATTTAGTTTTAATGGGGTTTTTTAGCGCAGGGACGATCAATTTAATCTGCTTTTATCTATTGTATTTATTGTTTGTATATATTTTATATGTTTTAATTTCCCTGTGCACCGCTCCGAGTCCCCTTGGGGAGAGGACGCGGTATACAAAATTTATTATTATTATTATTATTATTATTATTATTATTATTATTATTATTATTATTATTATTATTATTATTAAAACCAATTTCATTGTAATTTTAGTACAATGACAATAAATATTATTCTCTTTATTCATAAAACATGAAACTCAGCCAACTGAACATTTAAAAATGCATATTACAAATACTACTGACTGGTGCCAATGGCTGATACAGTTTGCTGCCAGCATCCTAGATATCAACCAAGTATCTTCTTAGGATGTAAGATGTTCCAAGTAGCACAGTTTTTTGCAGTTCCGCTGGTGTTATTGTAGAAAGCTACAATTTGCTGAGATATTATTATTATTATTATTATTATTATTATTATTATTATTATTATTATTATTATTATTATTATTATTATTATTATTATTATTATTATTATTATTATTATTATTATTATTATTATTATTATTACTATTATTATTATTATTATTATTATTATTATTATTATTATTATTATCATCATATTCATTGCAGTCATGTATCATTGACTATATCAGAAAAGTGGAAGTAAAAACCAGATGTTCTCCTTCACAGAAAGGGACAAATATATTGCATTTTATACTTGTTCATTCAGTTTCCATGTTATTTCCCCCCCCCTTTTTAATATGTTCATTTGTTTGACGAATAATGAATATGAGTATTTTTATAGGAAGAAGATTCTTTCAGTAATATACAGCCCTTGAATATCTCCCTGCTTGAAAATTGGTAATCATACTAATAGAGTTGGTAATTAATTGTCATTAATATATTGAGTAAATATCGTACACATCAACTTTAAATATTGTGTGCACAACTTTTTTCAATAGAACAAAATTCTTATTGTTTAATAAGATATGATATGAATCCAACCCTGAATGAAAAAGGTCATGAACTAATGTAACTAATGAAGTATGTAATGAAAATACACAATCAATGAAAATGACTCAGAAACATAACATTTGATTGTAAAAAGCAATGCATACATTAGAGGGAGGGGAAATTGCTGCAAAAGTATCAGGATCATCAACCGGTGCAAGTTTCAGCCTAAAAAATAGGGTTAGTTATAAAAACAAGCTTATTTCATATTTTGCTATTTTTAAAGAATACACTTATTTTTTCAAAACTAATTTTTGTAGTCAAGCATCACTTCCAAAACAGATATAAACATGGCTTGTTCCTTGTTATTTTAAAAATTCAGGAAGATTGGTAGCCTTAATCAGTTACAGAAAAGCATTAATAAAAATCTAAGTTCTTTGACTGCACTAGAAACTCTATTGTTAACCACATCAAAGTTATTATTAGTCATGTAGAATTGTCAGATTTTTATTTACAGGAAAAGGGAACGTGACAGCATCAATTTGGAGAAAAAAATAAATATGTTTTATATTTATTTTTTATCAATAGATAAATGTATTGTGCACACCATATTTAGCATCCAACACTATCTGGCCTTACTGTGAAATTTACTGAACAATCCTGTGTACATTTATTTAGAAACAATATTGGTTTCTGTTTAACACTTTTGGGTATGCCAAATTTGAGAACAAAAGAAAAGGACAAAAGATAAATAATAACAGATGAAAGTTGTTTATTTCTATAATCAAGATGAATAAAAAAACCTATTGTTTTGGTGGTTATGCTACTTTTCTAAATAATAACTGATGGTTTAGACAAGTGTTGATATTTAATACAATGCTGTAGGCAGGTGATGATGCTGTCATACTATTTATAAACATTGGATTGCTGGTCATGATTAATCATATTACATTTGCTTCAAAATAAGGAACTTTCCAGTTAAAGACTGGAAGGGATCATATTTCAGGCCACAGTTGTAACTTAAGGAAGAGTTTTAAGTAACAGATGTTGAAAAGACAGTTCTAATACATTATTTGGTCAAGATCTAAATAGTTGTTGGTTATGATAAACTTGGTTTATAAAAACTGCCTATTCATGTCAAATTTATTAAATCCTCAAATCAGTGATGGTAAACTTTTCTGTGAAAGCCAAATATTTCCATCTGTGGGTTAGAGTGGTTTTTCTCAATCGTAGCAGCTTGAAGATGGGTGAACTTCAATTCCCAGGATTCTCCAGCAAAGCTTCTCCAGCAAACCCGCCCCCTCTCCCCGAGTCCCTTCGGGGAGAGGGGGCGGTCTAGAAATCCAATAAATAAATAAAAATTAAATAAAATTGAAGTCTACCCATCTTCAAGCTGCCAAGGCTGAGAAAAAGTCAGTTAAAGGAAACAAATCATATCTACCTACATAGCTATGAGAATAGTGTTTCTCTACAAAAGCCAATATCCTGACCAATATCCTGATTTTTTTGTTCAATTACTTGAGAAATTCATGAATATTCTGTGTCCTCACCTACAACAGTTCCAGTAATCAGTGCTGATTAAAACAATAACTGCAGATAGTTATAAAAAGGGGATACATTGCTTGCAAATTATTTTTGCTTTTGGGTATGGAAGAAGGGAAGAGAAAATATGGTTTTCTATTAATATGAAGGGGGAAAAAAGACAAGCTGTGAAAAAGAAGCATGCTATCAAAAGATAGTATTCAGGGACCAAAAGAACATTTTAGTACAGTGAGCTCAGCAGTTGTAATTCAGTAACCATCTTAACTAGTACCAGTTTTATAAAATGCTTTTTCGGGGATGGGGGGAAGAGACCCATCTACACCATAATGATAGTTAGACATGTTTTTAATTAGTTGGTCTCTATTCAACTACAGGATTTTGAAAAAAAATATCTTGGAATTGTTGGTTTTTTGTTGCTCTTAACTGCTGTATTTTTAGTTTTACGTTTTAAATTGTGTATGGGCAGTTAATTTTTTTTCTCAGAAAGGCGTTTTATAGATTAAAAGGGCAAGCACTAGATGTTAAATGACTGAGTATTTTATCCTCCTGTTTAGAAAGTAATCTTCTCAGTATAATTCAATGCTATAATAAAGAGGAATAAACATTATGGTATGCATATCCATTTAATCTCTGTATTTGTTTTATATGTGCACCTTAAAATTGTCAAGCAATAACATCAGACATTTGTAATAATAAATGTTGTAAAAACTCTGTCTTGCTTTTTAACAGATAACAAAACCCATGTCTCATGTAGTCATCCACTATGATTAGGATATACCTAGCTCCTCCTAAAAAGGGTGCCATAGGACCAAACAAGTCAGTGTGCACTAACTGCAAGACTCTGTTTGTTTGCCTTGAGCTTTTCTTACTCACAGGACACACCCTGTATTCTTTACAAACAGCACAATCTAAGTACATCTTGAATTGTTTTAGTTAAAGTCCTTCAGCTAGGTCTGGCATCTTCCGCAGTACTCTAAAACTTGCATGCCTCAAACTTGCATGCAATAAATGTACACAATAATAAATATTGGTTTATCTCTACAAAAGACTATACATACACATACTAGGCAAAAGCCAAACAATCAATCAGCAGCTACAGCAGGAAAGAACACATGGAGAAAGAGATATGCTCTCTTATAATACAGACTCTTAAAGTGGTAACAGTCAAGTAACCCTGCTGAGTCATTCCTACCATTGCATCTTCATTACAGTATTATAGCATTACAGCATCTTGCCGCTATTAAATCATCATTACCCTGACAAAAATAAACTATTGTAAATAACAAAACAGTTGTAAAAATGGACAGAAATCATGAATTTGTGCTATCAAGGATGTCCTAGGACATTTTGCTCATGAAGAAAAGTAGCATATTAACCACGCTCCATAATCATGGTAGAAGTTCATCCAAATCTCTTGGGCAGAAAATTCCATAAAGGCTTCCATCCATCCTGGCAATTAAATGAACACAATATCTTTATGCCTTTCATAGCATCAAAAACTACTGAGGTAAGCATTTATAAAAAGAGTTCAGCCAACATTAGACAAAATCCTTCAAATATTCAAAGATCTACACAAATGCTTCAATTAGTAGTACATTTAGCTTTTTGGATTTTGAACAAGAGATATGCAGTAATGAATTCTCCATTATTACCCGTTAGGACAACTGCAAACTGACAATGCAGTGACTTGTTACCCTAAGTCTAACTCATCTCTTTGTTAATTCTTTGTCCTCTGTTGTGATTACAACAACTAGATTGTGTCCAGGCCGCTATTGTTCCCAGAGAAATTTCTAAAAAGAAAAATGGGAGGAAAAACTTCCCGAAAAGGAGGAATCTAGCATAGACCATTATACAGATATCTGAATGTACAGTGATTAGCAGAATTCTGATGATGAAGATAAAATAAACGGAAGCATTTTTCCATAGGAGTTTTTATTTATTTTTTTGATTTTTTAACCAACCTTTATTATTTGTATAAATAACTAAAGGTAGTGAAATATATAATTCTCCTTCTTTGTCCTATTTTCCCCATAACAGAAGCCCTTTAAGGTGAAAGAGAGTGATTGGCCTAAAATTCAGTCAGCCAGTTTTCATGACTAAGGTAGGCCTGGAGTTCACCATCTTCTGACTTCTAACCACTAATAGATGGGATTGTTTTTATGAAATAGAATGTTTTCTAATGGAAATGTTTACCAATACGTAAAGTAGTATCCTTAAAGTAGGCTTGTTTCCTTAAAAAAAGAAAGAAAATTCTTGATCCTGCAGCCTATAGTAAATACAGTATTTGTAAGTTCCCAATTATTTTTCTAATAGGGGACTTCTCTGCTATTCCATATGTTCATAAACATGTGACCAAGTTAAGAAAAATAAACCTGTAGAATTTTGGCAAATGGTATACATTTTTGAAGACTGAACTTTTGAACAATATCGGCAGGGTCTGTCAACCTATAGTAGATTTCCCTAAACTAGTCTTTGTCTGCCTACCATTTCCAGATAAAGTGTGTTGGAATAGGATTCATGGCAGTGGTGGGATTCAAATTTTTTTACTACCGGTTCTGTGGGCGTGCCTTGGTGGTGTGGCATGGCTTGGTGGGCATGGCTTGGTGGCCGTGGCAGGGGAAGGATACTGTAAACTCTCCATTCCCTCCCACTCCAGAGGAAGGTTACTGCAAAATCCCCATTCCTCCCGATCAGCTGGGACTCGGGAGGCAGAGAATAGATGAGGGCAGGAGCAGTCAGAAGTGGTATTTAACAGTTCTCCAAACTACTCAAAATTTCCACTACTGGTTCTCCAGAACTGGTCAGAACCTACTGAATATCATCTCTGAATCATGGCTACCATGACTAAAGGTATCAGACTAGAGAAAAGTTTTTTTTAAGTCTTAGCTAATAAGTAATTGGTGTTAGTTAACACTGTGAGATCACACGCTTGATTTGACTGAACTATATCTAAACTATGCTGAATTTATGTTTAGCAGTATCCCTATACTGGTGTTCTTTCCATTTGTACAGGATATGAATAAGCATATGAGCTGTACCTCCAGTTTTTTTTCCCCTGAGGTTGTCTATCCTCAATGTGCTAAGCTGTAGAGAAATAAAAATCTATTCATTAGTGCTTGAGTAGAAGTGTCCATTACTCAAAAAACTTAATCACAGTGACAATCAAGGATTGACGTGATAGAGATATTGAAGACAAAGCTTGCTTCTACTATCTCTTCTTCCTTTGTCAAAACATAATGAGTAATAGCTCTTTCAAGAAAAAGAAACAAATATTAATTAATTTTTGAGCCAAGAAGCACTTAAAAAAAATCCTTGCTTCATTTCAAAGATACATCTTCCATTCTAATATTATTTTAAAACCCAAAACTCCCCGCTTCTATTAAAACAAGAATTTATTTTCTGTCACTTGCCCTTAAGTGTGGGCTGTGTTAATCCATGTCAACATGGTATATATACTAGTAGTATGTAAATTTACAGAAATTGCTTTCTTAGTTACAAAGCAATGTTTCTTGGATTAAACATTTAGTTTTCCTTCCTTTAAATCAGGGGTCCCCAACCTTTGCAACTTTAAGTCTGAAGGACTTCAGCTTTGCTGGCTGGAGAATTCTGGGAGCTGAAGTCCTTCAGACTTAAAGTTGCAAAGGTTGGGGACCCCTGCTTTAAATGTCTGTTTTGCATGCAACCTAGTCTTTTAGTGGTTACAATTTCTGAGTTTGACTAATGAAACCTTGGGGCTGCATGGTTGAAAACAAATGTGTAATGACTGACTTTGCTTGCAAGAGTGGATAGACTTCCATTTTAGAATACAGAAACCCAGGGCAGTTTCTTTCCCATTTGATGAAAAGTGTTACAAGCTCAAAGGCTTTCACTTTGGGGGAGGGGCACACTTTGATTGCCAAATTACAAATTTTTTATATGGCTATCTTTGATTCTCAGACAAACCTGCCATCAAATGAAATCCCATATAGTTAGACCTAAATAATTATTGGCATGTGAGAATTGAACACAGCTTCCAGATTTCTCCCACAACATTCCACTGCTGAAGACATCCCGTTAAACTTAGTGGATATTAGTAGAGGGGAACTCTACTAATATCCAAAAAAATGTCTTTTTCTTTGGGACACTTATCCATAGGAACTCAGCTCCCTCCATAGGTGCTCAAGATAAATTTCACTCTCCTTGGGTATGACATCTCTTGATGATACTTACTCACTGCCCACAGACATTGGCTTATTGATGTAATAAGTTTTAATATTCTTTGATTCCATTGTTATTGTACATTTTTTACTGAACTTCATAGATAGTTATTACTTAACCTAGCAGTTTGAAAACATGCATATGCAAGTAGATAGGTGATCAGCAGAAGTAGCTTGCACTACTGCATTCTAACCACTGTGCCACCATGGCTCTAAGCACCAGAGATGACCACTGTTCCTAGAGTTGGACATGACTGGATAAGGGAAAACTTTATTACTTAACCACAGTTGGGCCCAGCAACTCTGTTGCTAAGCAATTTCATCATTAAGTGAAACAACATGTGACCACACCCAACTTACACCACCAGTTTCTCTTCTGCTGTTAAGCAAAACACCCATGGGTCTTAAGCATGTTGGCAAACCATCTTGTCTTATGACTTACTGCTAACTGCTGGCTTCCCCATTGACTTTACTGGCAGCTGGCTATGAAGGTTTCAATTGGAAATCACATGGTTGCTGCAACTATCACAAGTATAAATGAATGTAAAGCACCTAAATTACAAACAAGTGACTGTGGGGATGCTGAGATGGCTGTGAGCTTGAGAACAGGCCATAATCTACTTTTTCAATGCCATTTTATGTTCAAACAGTTGCTGAACAAGGCAGATGTATTCTGAATTCTTAAATCAACCAAATCATTATTTCTTATAAAGTCCATAAAATGCTGAATTGTTTAGAAAAGTTCTAAGGAAGCTGGGATTACTCCTGAAAGCGTAATATTTTCCTAAATTTGAAAATCATACAAAATTATACAATTTTCTCCCTAACTTTCCTAGTTTGAAGCAAAGGCTTAGAAACAGTACATTAAACAAAATCATTGTCAACAATGTCAATGCAGGTGTGTGATTTAATTTCAAATATCAATTTTAGATTTCTCCCCTCCCCAGAAATATTCCCAAAATCAGGAAGAAACAAAGCAATTACTCTGATCGGATTAAAACAAAAACAGATCTACTGGATCATTTCCCATTTTCCAATTGTTGACTCAAAAACCTACTAGGGCTCATGTTACAGATGTTAAGGAAATACTGAACTCTCTTATCAGTTTCTTGCAGAATGTAGGTATTAGTCATGTTGTGTTCAACAACATATAAACACAGGGGTTTTTAAAACATATTTTTTGTTCATTCACAGAAAGTGAATTTTCAGCAAATGCGGCAGCTCGAGGTAACAAACTATTGATACAAGAAAGCCATAAACCCTCTTTACATTGACCATAGCAGAGTTAAAATACACGTCTAATTTTCTGCCTCTGAAATCAAAGGGACTTAGAAATGTTAAATTTTAGATCCCTGTAAACAAATGTTGCACTTTGAGTGTTCATCACATTATTAAATTTTGCCAATTTAATTTATCTTTTAGGGCAATGATGGCAAATCTTTTCGACATTGAGTGCCCAAACTGGAATGTGTGTGCATATGCGCACAGGTGCCAGAGCGCTGGAAAACTCAAAGACCAGCTGACTGGTGTGTGCATGCGTTTTTTGGCTGGGTTTTTTGGCAGTTTTTTGGACCATTTTGGGGGGTGTCAGAAAATGGCCTGAAAAAATGGCCTGAAAATGGCCCCAAAATGGGATGAAAATACCTCCAAAAGCTTGAAAATGGCCCCAAAACAGCCTGAAAGCAACTTGTAAAACAGCCTGAAAATGGCCTGAAAAACCGCCTGTTTTTTGGCCATTTTTCAGGCCATTTTCCAGTATGCCAGAAACCAGAAGAGCAGCTGGTGATGATGTGTGTGCCTACAGAGAGAGGTCTGCATGCCACCTTTGGCATGCGTGCCATAGGTTCACTATCATGGCTTCTTTACCAACCACACTATCATATATATTTTCTCAGAATTATGAACCATTACATTCAGAAAGTATATTCACAAGCAGCTGTGAATAGAATTGAAGAATATGTATGTTTAAAATTTCTGGAAGAGAAAAATAGGGCAACACAATAGTAATTGACCAGCAAAAAGCCATGGCAGCTGGCAACTAAGACTGAATATTTTGCAAGCTATTGTAAAAGTGCCTCAGTCCACTTAAGGCCTTTAAAAAGAAAACTGGCTCAGAGTCATGTAGATATGAGACTATGATATAGGTAGCTTAAATTATAAGTATGGATAAGCCTAACTGAACCAACTCCAGATCTAGATACAATGAAATAAGATAGAGTCAAAAAATGTGTGACAGTTTCCTTGGGACTCACAGGAAGAAAAACCCTGCCCAGGCTTTTTTCTTCTTCTTTTTAACCTTAAATCTGCTCATGCAGTGCAGGGCTGGTATGCAACAATGAAGAAATGTAGGTCAGCAGCATGGGTAGAGGTAGAATGGCAGGCAGAAGCAGGATCTTGGTAAGTGCAATAGATACTGTGATCACATTGCATACTTTTTGAGATACCGCTAATTCTGTGCTGCCATCTATTGGTTGTCCAGAATGGTGGCCATGCCAGTGTTGTGCCTTCCTCAAGAGAGTGCTGTGAGCTGCTGCTTTGGCCTTTAAGACATTATTAGTAACTACTTGTACATGACACTGAATTGTCTCTCTGATCTGGAAAACTCATGTTGGAGTTCAAAATATTCTACACACGTGAAGATTGTTGGAAAAAATAGGTTTATACATCCAAAGGGTCTTGAAAAAAATTGTTGTTTGCACCTCTTTCAGTCAGGATTCAGGCCTAGTTATTCTACTGAAGTGGTACCGACTGCACTTGGTGATGAACTTTGGTGGGCTCATAATGGGAGAGTGCATTCATCCTGGCCCATCTTGATCCTTTAGTGATCTTTGACCGCATGAATCACAGCATGCTTCCAGTTCAGTTTAGGGGATTTGGATTGGGAAATATTACATTATACTTGTTTTTCCTCTCTTTTTATCTTGGGCCAGGATATTTGTGGGAGAGTGAGTGTTGTAGTATATTGTAACTCCCTTTAGTCCAAGAAATATTCCTTTTCCAACTCTGCCTGGAATATATTTTTTCCAGTCAGAGTTGGGACATAGTTTGTAGATCCTTTTAGATGCATGGGTCCTACTTGAAGAACAGATGGCAGCTGTGTTTGGGAGATCTTTGTATATGTTTATCTTGGGCACATTTCAAAGATGTGACAGGTCCAGAATGCAGTGGTGTGAGCAGTTTTGGCATTTCTTATTAAACTCATATAACATCACTATTCCATGATCTGTACAAGTTCCTAGTAGATTTCTGGGTGCAATTAAAGGTGCTGGTTATCATTTACAAAGGCTACAGGGCATATGGCCAGGATATTTGTGAGAGTTTCTATCTCCCATTATTTCTGCTCTGTCCACCATTTGGATCACCAAGGGCATTCTCTGGGTACCTTACTAAAGGACAGCTATTTTTCTTGGCTGTTTTCCCAGGCCAGAAGGCTAGGTGAATTCTGCTGCTAATGATATGATTTACTGTGTTTGGGATTATTGTTTTAATGTTGCGTTATACGCTGCAGTTTTTGTTTTAATCTTAATAATTAAAATAAATAAAAAGCTTATTTCAGTACCCCACTCACTTTCTTTGCAGTGTTAATAGATGGACATACATGACAAACTTCAATGCTTAAACAACATTTTGGAATATATTTTAACTGATTTGTTGTATTATCTTGATTCAGTCTAGCTGATCATTTCAATAATGAATCATACCTTGGATGGGGGCCATCTATAAAAGCTCCATTTCCTTTCCCTAAGATAGAGAGAAATGGCAAAATATTTTGCAAGCAAAATATGCCAAGGCCAACACTTTGAAAAGTCTTTGTGCACTATCCAAAGGTGAGTTCTGACTTTATTAATCCATAGTTAACAATGCTGCCTAAAGCAGAACAATTATCCTGTTATGTAACAGAGAAGAACTATCTCAGAATGGGATTTATTTATTATTTTATTTATTTAATTAGATTTCTAGACTGCCCCCTCTCCCCGAAGGGACTCGGGGCAGTGAGATTCACTTCTAATCAGCAAAATGAAATACATTTTGCTTCACATTTTTAGTCTACAATATAGAAAGACTTAGCCATATAACTATCATTTTAGGGTTCCTGCAAATTTAATTACTATTTCTAATCTTAAGCAGTTATTTGACACTAATATTCTGTTGGGCATGAGTTTAAACTACAAGAAGATATGAGTGAGTATCTGAGACTATTTAAGAAGTAGACAGAAGAGGCGTTTACCTTTTCTATTCCCTTTCTACTACAAAAAAGGAACAAAACTAAAAAGTCAGTCAAAAACAAGAACAGCACATACATACATTTAATATACTTAATTGTATAGCCTCCATGAACGCTTACAGAAATAAGATATAAAAGTATCTTGCATAACTTTAGTCACTAGACCAACTATAAGAGTTTCCTGTTTCAATCACAATGGTTGTGTTGAATTATAAGCAATTATCCCTTAATCCAGTGGTGGGATTCAAACATTTTTACTACCAGTTCTAAGGGCATGGCTTGCTAGGCATAGTGTGGCTTGGTGTCGTGGCAGGGGAAAGGATACCATAAAATCTACATTTTCTCTCCACTCCAGGAGAAGGTTACTGCAAAATCCCCATTTCCTCCTGATCAGCTGGGCCTCAGGAGACAGAGAATAGATGAGGGTGGGGCCAGTCAGAGGTGGTATTTACCAGTTCTCTGAACTACTCAAAATTTCCGCTACCGGTTCTCCACAACTGGTCAGAACCTGCTGAATACCACCTCTGCCTTAATTGCTTTCATTTGATGAGTGTACAATGCTTACCACTGTATTATAGTATTTTACAGGCCATTTTTGTAAAAACTATCATTATAAAAACGTAGTAAATAATATTTACTATTATCTCTGTGTCTCTGTGTGTATAGCCAATTTGGTCTAGTGGTTAAGGCATCAATGTAGAGACTGGGAGACTGTGAATTCTAGTCTCACTTTAGACATCAAAGCTGGCTGGGTGAGTTGCATTTTCTCTCAGCCCAACTAACTCCACAGCTATTGTGGGAAAAGTAGGATGGAAGGGAGTATTAGATATATTTGCTGCTTTATTTTAAAAAATAATAAATGTGATAAATAACTAAATAAATTCAATTTGGTTTTTTTCAGATGCATACTGGATTATTAATCTTAATCTTCCATTACATGCACATAAAGAGATTAATTTGGAAAAAAACAGCTAGTATTCCTTTTATATGTGCTGCCTGAGTGTTCTGGAAGTTGTAGACCAATACATACATAAGAACTGAGATGATATAGGAATGTTCTCTGGTATGTCTCACAATTTTTATGTTCCGTTATTGATTTAACTATAACTGGATATATGATACAAGTATCATCATAGATTCCAGAGAAGCTTTTACATAAATGTGATTGGCAGTCTGAAGTTTTTTTTTAATACTCTGCCTTCTCCTCTACTAATAAATGTAGATAAACAATTATAGTGAAAACAGAAAGCTTCAAATTATGGTCTAGCAACTTTATTAAGAAATGCACACACACACACACACACACACACACACACACACACACACATACACACACATACACTGTCTGACTTATCAAGAAGCCATTTCCAACATATAAACTAACACTGATTAAAAAAATCTTTCTACTGGCTCAGAAAGAAGATGTGGACATACAGCTTTTAAATGTCATTTTTCTATTGCTTTTATTATTTATTCCATTTTTATATTGCTCTGTCTTTCAAAACATTTTCCTTCAAGCATTCAAAGCAGGAGTTTTTCTTGGTTTAATATCAAAAGAGGTTCGTGGATAAGAGCAGTTTGGCCTTACTTCAGCTTACACCCCAATTACCTTTTATCCAACTTCCTTACCTCACATACCAGCAATTATATTAGATGTGAACAAGGCTAATTATAAAGCTGGATTCACATCCTTTTAGATCTTTCCTTTTCCTGGATCTTTTTTTGATACCTGAATAAAGCTTTTGTATTTAATTATCCTAAAGGGTATCTCTTGATTATACTTATTGATCCAGAGAAAAATATTAGATATCCCCAGTTTGATGAGTATTGATGTTCAACTTTTTTTTTGTCTTAGTAGCATTTTCTGAGATGTGCAGGGTCTCCTCTTTTGGGGAATTAACCAATTGACGATCTGTTTATTGCAACAGGAACTGACTGGTTTGTTGCCTGAGCCTCATGTCCTGAACTGAGTAAGAGTGACTGGCTCAAAAATATGGAACTGGCTTTTTATGCCTAAGGCAAGACTAGAAATCACAGCCTCCTGGTTTCTAGCCAGGTGCTTCAACCACTAGACCAAACTGGCTTTCCTATACGTATTTACATATAATTCTGAAAATTCCAAATCAGTTACACAGAATTACATTCTTAATATTTATATTCCACCACTTTCCTTAATTTTATTCCTTCAATAACAACCCTGTGTGATAGACTAAACTGAGGGAATTATGAGCCAGAGCCAGATGTTAGCCATTTTGTACTTTTCACCCATTTTAATATTTTAAGTTGCCCTCCCCACTGTTTTAGAAATGCTTGCACAGTAACAAGCACAATAAGTTACTGTACAACCCAGCTAAAATGGTAAATAAAAGTCATAAAGCTACGATGCTACTCTGACATCAGGAGTAAAGCAGGTACCTCTGCTTTGACGGGCTGGGAAGGCTGAAGCTGGTTCAGGAGATCATAACAAGCAGATCTGGTTGAAAAGTAACAGACCTGATAGATTTAACTTTGTTTTCATTTCAATTTGCTTGGATTGACGTTTGGATTTTGCTGCCTACATGATATATATCAGATCTGAGAAATGTTTGTTTTACTGATAAGACATGCTTGTTTTGATAACCCCTAACACCACAGGATCCTTGCTTGAGATTTTAGGTATAAATGTTGTGATTTGATTGGTGGGAGGGAGGTTGCACCTGCTTTGAGGAACACCAGCTGCCTATTTTGCATAGAATAAACTTGTTCTTATCTTCACCCTCATGTTTTTTATCCATTGGTCTATAATCCCTGGGACAACAGAATGATTGCCTCAACATTATTCAGTAAACCTCTATGGTTAATGGTACTTGAACTATGTCTGTGTAACTAACACCCTCACCACCATCACTACAAAACAGACATAAATACAGACCTACATACCCAGATGTGCATACACAAAGCTATATTTTGCATTTGTAATCATGATATACTTGATAATTTTCACATTATTTCAGAACAATGTGTGAAAAGATTTTGCTATAATACTTTGAACTAAAATACTATGTATCCTGAATGTAAAATATCCAGCCTCAAGATATTCAAAACTATTTAATATAAATCTTAGGAGAGATTTAACAGTTTTCAAAAAAAAATTCCTAAACTCATTTTAAATTATTGAATTTCAGCATTATTGGACATCAAAAAATACACTAAAATAAGTTTAATATATGATTAATAGCCTTTTTATTTTTTACAAAACTACATCTCTAAAACACCTGTTAGTAAGTTGCAAGTAGTTAAGATGATCTTTTGTACAAATAATTAATTTCCTTTTTAATGTGATATTATCATCTTGTTAATAAAACCCAAAGAAAATAGAATGAAATGCTCATTCTTTCAGAAACCAGGCAGAGATCATATAAAAAGGGTGCTTACTGCCACAATTTGTTGCCTTGCACATCTAAACATTATGTCTGCACAAGAGACATACTGAAATTCCTAATCAAAGTAAATACAAAGTACAGGTTACAAAAGATTACAAAACACTGAGAACTGAAAGAAATGGCTAGGATGGAATAAGTTTTCCTTTATCACAATCCACACAACCTGAGATTGATAAATTCCAGCTCAACTTGACAAATAAACTGCCACCGTTCTCTCTCCAATGTAATACGAGAGAGAGAGAGAGAGAGAGAGAGAGAGAGAGAGAGAGAGAGAGAGAGAGAGAGAGAGAGAGAGAGAGAGAGAGAGAGAGGGAAGGGAAGGGATGGTAGGAGTTCAGGTGATAAAAACAGAAGTGGTAGCTCTTTTGGAAGAAAGCTGCACAGACCCTTGTTTAAAGCTTGACATACCTGGAATTAATGAATGCCAGTGGGCTTTGCTGGCAGCAACAATGATAGAAAAACAACTGTTGATGCCTGGACTACCACATAGCAAAACACATCACTATTTCTCAAAGCAAGGCAAAGAGACCCTCTGGTACTGTAGGTCAAAAGAGACACCTGCTTGGCAGTAAATCTCCTTGAATTCATCCTTTACGGCTGAGCTATAAAATAAGCAGAATTCAAAGCTGGGGAAACTAAAAATCACATCTGAAGAATGAAAGATTAAAAGATAGTTGATCATTCGTGGACTACATCATTCCACCTGTTTCCCACAGAGTCCAGCTATACTCCCACAGTCCTTGTAGAGCCTTTTTTCCTGATTCAGTTTAGTATTCTCACCTGGGGGGGGAAGGTAAGGCAAGACTTCCGTACCACTAAATAATTTCACAGGAAAGAGAGTTTTGGCTGGTGTCCTTCATTATGTCATCATTCCACAAGACAAGGATAGCATCACTTAAAGCAGTTCTCAATTCTGCACCACAATTAAAAATAGAAAATTGCAATGCTATATATTGCAACTGGTCATCCAGTATTTCAGTAGCCTGGCTCTTTGTCTGCTTACTGATAGAAGCTTCATGAATTCCTTAACTGACATTTTGGAACTTCCCTCTGCTACAACATTACAAGAAGATAGGTATTGTTTGGGTAAGTGGGAAGCAAAATCATGCAGTTGAGGGCTCAACAGTGTCCCACTGAGTAGCATGCATGTCTCACCTCCAAGCTCTGTCGACTCATCCCAGACCAATGAAATGATCCTCACAGTGGCATCTCCAGTCAGCACCAGGCTTGGAATTCCCTAAAGAAAAGTGTATGATAGTCCAGGCTGCAAGGAGGGGCACCTCTGTAAACAGCATCTGAAGTGAAGTGAAGTGTAACAGCAAAAGCAGCTGAGATGACTCTGGCACAGCAATGCAGCCAGCACTTGTGCTGCTTTTATTGTTTAATAGGAAAGCCAAAATAGGCACTGGCACTGCCACCTGCTGGATATTTAAACCATTGCTTGATTAAATTTGATAGACACCTAAGTAATTCATTGTTCCATAGAGCACTTTTATGACAGCAGAGGCAAATTCTTCCCTTACCTTTCAAGATTTTTCAAAATGAGCCATGCCAGATAATAAAGATAAGAAATGTGCATAACTAACTAAAAGCATTTAGTGTCACTGATTTAATGCGATGTCATATCTCAGTGTAATCCCATCTATATTATAATCTGTTAACGCACAATCCAAAACCGACGTTCTGAAAAATGTAACTTCTGTGAATGTAATGTATAGATTACTTGGAACACTATTAAAGTATTTCACACATTTTCCCATGAGTTAATCTGATGAAGTGAGACAGCATCAAAATTGTGGGGATGTTTTTATTTACCCTTATTTAAACTTGGTAGATTACAAAAGGTTTCCTTTTGAGCTTTTAAGGCAAAGGCTACACTACAAGAACAAAGACTATGGGCAACAGGTGGTCCATTCTTATTAAAACAAAGGAGACTGAGAAGTTATATTTTCTTTAGTTAATCATTTAACTATACTGACCACAGCATCATATACAAAACACCAGTCACATATTTCCAAAATAATCTCCACAGAATAGTACTTTCATATAGGTGTGTAAGTTATGTGTGTGTGCACACGGACACCTGCATTTGTGCAAATGAAGCTATTGGAAGTACCTTGTTTTCTCTCTACAATTTAATCTTTATCAGTTTGCTAATGGATTCCTTTTGTCTGCATCCAAACGGGCAGACTTACATGCATATCTTCCTTGCCATTTTTAGTTTATTCCCACAATTACAGTGGAGGACATTTCTTTCTTATAAATGTTTCAGACAATCAAAAACAAAATAATAAATCTCTTTACTTCCTAATGCCCTGTTTATTACTCTGTAAAATCCCATTTTGTATATATTTATTACCAGTGATGAGAAAGTACACTACTGGGCTTTTTGATTTTACCTTAACAGCTAAACATCATTTATTCCAACAGTAGCAGAAAAAAAAAATCTTGGGCATCCATTGAGAAATGTTGTATTCAGTCTTCTTTTATTAAATCCATAAATGGAACCCAAGGATTAACTTCCTGTCTCAAAGTTAAATATTTCTTTACACCTAAGATTTTAGATGGATGATTCCTATTTCTCTAATTGAAGAAAGCAGCAGTTTTTCTCTCTGTAAAGCAAAAAAAAAAAAGAAGAGATGGATGATTCAGTGGAATATATGTGAAGTTTTCAGATGAATATCATTGTGGTTCATATCTGGATTAAGAGAACTAAGGGAACTTTTATACTGGATATACTGAATTTCCACATATCATTCATTTGATTCCTGTGATGCATCTACATTGATGTTGCTCATTCTCTGTTTTCTGCTCGTCTCAACCATGTATTTCAAACGTTACCAAAATCTGTTTGTTCTTCGGTGGATTGTGCACGAAATACTACCTCTGCACAAACGTGGCTAAGCAGTGTTTGGAAAGGGAGAATCATATGTGCGGGAGAGGGTGAGTTGTGGAACACTCTTTTCTGAAATTACATTTCAAAATATTCCATCCAACATGGAGATGGGCAGACTACATAATCACCTGCTTTTGATGAAATTACTCTTCATTGGTTGGATGCTTTTTGTAATGGTGGATAGTTATCATTTTGTGTAACAGCCAATGTTAGCCTCTTTCTCCATGTAAAAAACCCAAACCTAGCCTTTTCCCAAGTAAATTTAGCAACTGTTAACAGGCTTTTTGTCTGCACTGTCTACAAATAGATTTTGAGGAAGAAAGAGGGAGGGAAAGAGATTGAAGCATCTACTTAGTCACAGCTATTAGAAACATATATTTATTTAACCAAGACTGCTTCACTTAATTGTTATTATTTTGTTTCTTTAAAAAAACTGAGGTTATGCTTCAGATATTTAAATTTCTAGTGGATTTGACTTCAATCCAGATTTTAAATTTTCTGGTTTCTTTGAGGCCGCTGTTAGGAGGCTGACTATCCTTTGTCAATTTCTATCTATTTTCTTTTCTGCCTTTTTCAAAGACAGCCATAAAAGGTACCTGTGATAGGACTTTCAGACATTAGTCTCAATCTCATCACCTTTTCTTGCTTCTCATTTCTGGTTCAAATATAAGCCACTTGCCTCCCTGAAGCTTTTCCTGGTTTTGTGCTAGACTTGTTCACAATCATCTCCCATTCCTGCCTTCATCTGTGTTCTTAAGACCAGTGCTGCAAAAAGCTGCAGTTATATCAGCAGCAAAATGGCACAGATGGGCAGCAGAGTGAAATATTTGTCCTAGATTCACACTATGTCTTTCAGAGCCATTGCCATCAGATGAGGAAAAAGAGGATGAAGAATGAATGCAAGTTATCTTAGCATTCATCCCAGGTTTCAACATATGTTGGATCAGCCCTGTGTGTAGGCCTAGGTTTGGTAACCCTCTCAATTTTGTAGGGCCTTTATTAATTTTATTATGCATTGTAAAGGTGAAGTAATACGAGAACTGCAATATTTGCAAAATGAGGCTAGTTTTGCATGGTTGGTACCTGTTTTCTTGTGTTTTAATGGTTATTTCTTGTTTATTTTGTTTGTTAATATTTACTTCTATGTTCAAAGTATAAGTTGTACATGGAAAATGTACATTCTCTTCAATATTTGTTCAGGAGATACATGCTGAATGAAGTGTTGCAGCAATTGTTTTCCCTTTACCTTATACTCAGACTTTCAGGGTCCTCCTATTATTTGTCTCTTTTCTCTCCTTTCTCCTTCTCCATTGCTAAGGTAGCTTATCTAATTTCTAAACATAGAGAAACTCTATGAGTGTCTAAAACTTGCAGGCTGTTCTAATAGCTCTTCTACAAATATTCTAGGTTGTTCTAAATTTATTGTAGTCTGCCTAGCGCTGTTTGAGTCATGTGTTTAAACTAGAAATCAAGCTGGCTTCAAAAGGCTTAATAGCATACGCTCTTTGGCTTTGGTCATTTGTGGGGACTTGGTCTGCTCCATGCTTACCATTGGCCTTGACTGGTGGCCTCCATCTTTCTTTGCCTTTCCTATTCTATGATTGTGTTTCCCATCACTTTTGTCTATTGATGATCCAAGAAAAGAACGCAAGGAAAACAAGTTTCATCATTCTTCTTGCCAGAGGTTAGAATATAAAACTACCAGAATTCTTGGTAATTAAAATTGTATTACTTTTACATATAAATATAATAAGCATTCCACCAGAAAACTAGTTAAAATCTTCATTTTACCCCACCCATCCCTTCGACCGATTTGCTCATACAGACAGGGACTTCTCCAGGTGCCGTCCTCCTGGCAACGCCCAGGGGAAGGTCCTTCTCTGTGGCGGGCCCAACCCTCTGGAATGACCTACCCCCCGAGCTTAGATCTACTACGGACCTCCACTCCTTCCGTCAACAATTAAAGACCCATCTTTTCCAGCAGGCCGGCCTGGCCTAACCTAATCTACCGTACCAGCGAGATATTTTAATACAGGGTAAAACATTTAATGTAGTTTTATTATTTATAATTGTTATATATGTATATGCTCTTAAATTTTTGTACACCGCCCCGAGTCTCTTCGGAGACAGGGGGCGGTCAATAAATCCAAATAAATAAATAAATAAATAAATAAATTATTCCACCAATGAAAGGAAAAGGGGGATTATGTCCACTTTTTTTAGTTCTGGGTTATGCAAAAGAAATTGGGAGACACATGCTGAATGTTGCTAATATAATCTGAGTTCAGATTGTCTTGAACTATTGTCTAGGATGCAGAAAGAAATAATGTTTGAGAATAAAGAAATGTGTTTTAATTTCATTGTGGTCATGAGATTAATATAAGTTAGGTATCATGATCTTGTGGTATAGTGATTAAAATGCTGGAGAACAATTCTTTTTATATGCATAAAGTTTTTTGTAACTTGGAAAAAAAAATGCAGTACTAGCTAAATATCCATGCTTCGCTACAAAACTAGATGATCAGGCTTGATAAATCAACATTCACAGCTTGAAAATCAATGAGTAGTTACAATCGGCCTCTCCTCTCTCCTTCTCCATCAGGCTTGCTGCACAGAAGCCTCCCCTATTCCATCCCCTTCTCTCCCTCAGGCTTGCCCCACAGAAAACTCTCCTATATTATTTCCTTCTCTTCCTCAGGCTCCTCTCCAAACTCCCAGCTAGGAAGCCAGATGAGTCACGCGCTGGCCATGTCCAAGTGGCAGTTTGAACAGAAATCTTTTCAGGTGGGGAGGGGGGAGTAGAACTCCTTAGCATCAGAGCGGGTTAATAATAATATAACAAATACTAATGCTCAGATGGTCATTTTGAAAAATCTTTTTTAAGCAAGCACCTAGAAGCCAAGAGGAACATGCTTGCCACATTTCAAGCTTGTAGGCTTTATGGTTCTGGAGATTTCGTGAACCAGCATGAGTGGTTTTCATTTATATATATATAGATAAAGAGAGGATTGAGATTGATATCACCCATGGGAAAGGATTTGCATATATATGTATGTGTGTATATGTATGTATGTATGTATGTATGTATGTATGTATGTATGTATGTATGTATGTAAGATTGTAATCACATTTTAGAGTTAAACATACTTTATTAGAGTTAGAAATGAAAGGCCACATTATCCTGAAGTCTGATACAGAGGATGTTCACAACAAGAATCTTCTTTGGGGAGGAGCTTCCGGTCTCCCGGAGGAGACGGTTGAGTCTTTGATTCTTCCGCCGTTTTGTTGCTTTTACTGCCCCCCAAGGAGCAGGGAATTCCTTCCAAAGGAATCCTGCCGTATGGTCGGCTTGCTGGGATTCCCCTGTCCTGATGGCGGTCGGGGGGGGGGGTCCTTGTCTTCAACCCAGGAGTGAGAGAACATGCTGCGGGGGGCTTGGTTCCCTTCGCCTCCGGAGGATCGGAACATTTAGCACTTTGGAGAGGGCTGATCTCTCGGAGTCGGAGGCTTGGCTGAGACTCTTGACTTCAAAGTGGAAAGTAAGTGACTTTTTTCCTTTGCTTGCAATCTTTACTTAACAAGGTGACGGAGGGGGGAGTTTGCGAAAAAAAACCTTGGAGCAAATAAGCGGCGTTTTGAATCTGCTTCTCCGGCTGGAGAACGCACAGAAACCTGCATCCAAACTCATCTAACAATGATCAAAGTCCTTCTGGAATGATTGCGGAAACTTTGAATCGAAGTCTGGCAACTAAGTTGCAGTTTCACACTTTGTGGATTCCCGGTGGCTCCCAGGCGGGCGGAGAAGATGGCGTTCCTTTGTTCTTCTGAGACACTAATTATGGATAATTGCTGACATTCTCCTGAGAATGGGATTGCCTCTCCTTTCTTCTACCTAATGTTTTGGTTGATTAATTGATCCTTCCCTTGAAGTGCCTTCTTTATCTTACATGATTGTTTTATTGTGGATTCTCTCAGGACTTTGAGTTGGTAACATTTACAACTTTGTTTATTGGACTGCTCCTTCTTGCTCTGCTAATACCTCTCCAGCAGGCGCCATTTTACTGACACAGGAATAAACTTTTCACCATGGCTTCAAAAAAACACCAGCCTAAAATTACTTCGATGTTATCCGAAAAACCTGATACAGATGCAAGATTAACAGCTGTCGAAGAAACTCTTGCAACCTTGGTGAGAGAAATTAAGGAAATGAGGAAAGATCAAGTCAGCTCTAAATTAGAACTTTTGGAGGTACAGAAGAAATTAATGGAAAATTCACAAAAGACTGATGAGCTGGAGGTGGGGCTGGGTGGGGCAAAGGGGGAGCTTAAAAGTATTAATAATGAAATTGGTGATTTAACTGGTCATATGTCTAGGATGGATTTCGAAAGAATGTCATATTTTTTAAGATTTCAGAATGTTCCTGAGGACAGTGGGGAAAATTTACAAGATTTAATGAGCACAATTTTAGCAGATTACCTACACAGTCCTAAGGAAGAATTAAGGGGTGACATTGATTTGATTTATAGAATAAATTCAGCATATGCCAGGATAAATGAAGTGCCTAGAGAGATACATATTAAATTTGTTAGAAGGTCGACAAGGGAAAGGATATTGAGGGCGCAGAGAGACAACCCCCTAATTTATCAACAGAAAGAGATCACAATCTTGAAACAGGTCCCGAAGAAGATTAGAGAGATAAGAAGGAAGTATTCCTTCTTGTCCAAAAGATTATTTAAAAAGGGGGTCTGGTTTAAGTGGGTGATGCCGGAGGGAATGTTGGTGTTTTGGGAAGGGGGAAGAGTAAGAATTAAAACAATTGTAGAGGCGCAAGCCTTTCTTGAAAAACATTCCTCAATCCTTGAAGATGAAAATGGGGGAGCAGAGGCGGCCGCGGCTCCGCCCACTGGGTGCCAGGGAGAAGAAGATACAATTGCCAAGAGACTTAGATCTCAAAAATGACTTTATTTTATTATATTACAATGTTGTTTGGATGTTTAAGCACGTTTGCTAGCACAGTTCTTTTATTATAACTTTATTTGCATCTCTGTCCACTTTGTAGTATGACTGTATAACTGAAATATCTATTTTGTGTATGAAGACTCAGATGGAGTCAATGACTTCGATGAGAAAGTTCTCAAGATGTCTTTTCACACCTTACCCTTACCTTATGTATGTAAAATTTATAAAACCCAATAAAACTTTTTTCATTAAAAAAAAAAAAGAATCTTCTTTGGAAACATCCAAGATCCCAAATATAAATGACATAAATTTCATATTTACTGAACAATGTTTTTCAATGTATATACCTTGAACATTAATACATTAATATATATTTGCAGGGAGGGATCTACCACTGATACTACTTTTCTATTCATTTTGAATTCTGTTTCAAATATGTCTACAGAATCACATTTATGTTCTATCCAGAACAGATTTTCTTGAGTTTTTCCTTCTTCTAGATATCAAGTAGTTACTTCTGCTTAGCCTCAAAAACAGAATTTCAGAGGAACAGAGTTTTGACCATGCTCTGATCATTACACATCTATATGAACCACAACATTGAGACAGTAGGACACATTGTCTCATCTAATGCTTTGATTAGAAGTTCTAATACGAAAGAATATATGTAGCTCAAAGTTGAACTGTGGAGTCAGTGAGATTGATTTTTTGCTTGCAGATGTTTTATTACCAACTCGGTAATAAATATCACCCAACTCAGTAACACCATCATATGAATAAATGTGGGAATTGCTGTCTTTTATACACAGTAGCTTGCCCTTGCAGTTTTGGTGTGGGTGTGGTTTTTTCATTGGCCGTTTCTTGGTTAGGACATTGTTTTTCACTTGATGGTTTGCCTGGTGTAAATCTCTGGTTGTTTGACTATTGATGTTTAGAAGGACATGCTCTGGTCTTTTTTATTTCCTTAGCTTTTTATTGTCTCATTTGAATGATGTGTAAATATGGTTTATTTCTACAGTTCTTTTAATAGGTGATTTGTCTGAATGCCAAACGTCTAGCAATTCCCTAGCATTTCCGGATGGAACTTGGTTTAGGATGTTTATGGTTTCCCTCTTGAGCCCGTAGTTAAGCCTGTCTGTTTCAACTGGGAGACTGAAAAATGGGAAACTGAGAAATATTTTCTTGGAAGCTTCTTATAGTTCTTTTTTTAATGTTTGTGTTACAATTTTCTTTTCTTTAAAAAAAAACAAGTTAAGAGAGTAGGAGTACATTCTCTACTATTTTCCTAGTACAGCAGAACATAGTGCTACATAAAGTAAAAAAAAAAAAGTAAAGGAATGCGGAAATGATGTTTAGAAGAAAGGAATGTGTGATTCAGGAAGAGGAGGAGGAGTAGGACGATGTTAAGAGCTGTATGAATCTCTTGGGCAGACTCAGTGAGGAGAAAACAACCCCTTGTTCAATAAATGTGTGGGAGTGAGAAGAGAACAAGGGAGAAAGGAGATTCTACCCCCTCCCCATCATTTTCTTTTGTCCTTTTGCTAAAGAGTAGTGCTCAGCATCAGAACATTTGCTGGTTCCAAAGCAGTATGTCTGATCCCAGACACAGATTGCCCTAAGCTGATTGATTTAAGTGGGTTTAGCTATGTTCGCTATTGCCACAGAGACTACTGTTTAGGCTGTCATTTCAATTCACTTGGGAGTAATTTCCATTGCAAATACTGGCGCTAAGCTCAGACAAAAATGTGCAGGTGATTTTCCTGGTGGTTAAAGCAGTAAGTCTGCCTTCTGGGAGACTAAATGGGAGATTTTCTAACGTATTTCAGTGTTCAGGGTATTAAGGATTCAGGAGGATTCCTATTAGGGAAATATGAGATACAAATCTGATTAAAAGATATTGGAATGAACGCGTATAAAAACGGAAGTGATAAGAAAAATAGAGGCAAGTGTGTGTAAATAGAGGAGCAAGCAAGATCACATACAGCTACAATAGAAATGATAGTCAGGAAAAAGAATTATTTTCTGAAGTGTCATGGATTGTGAAATGAATTTATTTGAGCATGCATGGATGGTCTGGCTTGTATACCATGCACAACAATTAAAATATTAACCTCACCAATACCAAGTCAACCTAATCTCATTTCTGATAGAAGACAGATCCATAGCAGTACTCACTACTCATGTTTCCTAAGTGAAGGACAGATATCATTTTCTGCCTATTCCCAGCCAATATGTCCTGTGTGCAGGTTTCTCAGCTGTTATTCAAAGCTGTTCTTTGACTTGATCTATCTTCAGTCCTTTAGAGCAGGGGTCCCCAACCTTTTTTGCACCAGGGACCGGTTTCATTTTCAAGAAAATTCTGCGGACCAGCTGGCGTAGAGGAGGGGGGGGAACAGGTGGCGCATGCGCACACGGGAGGAGGGGGAATAGGCAGCGCATGCGCATGCGGGGGGGAGTCGGCTCACTCGGCCCTCTAGGGCCTCCAACGGCGCAAACGGCCATGCCTGTGCTCTCCCGCATCTGGTGTGCGCTCTGCCCAGGGGCTGCCCCCTCCTCCCTCCTCCTCCTCTCCGGCCCTGCGGCCCGGTTCCTATCAAGCCACGGACCGGCACGGGTCCACGGACCGGGGGTTGGGGACCCCTGCTTTAGAGCTTTGTCATTTTCTAGTAGCATCTTAGCTTTAACTGGCTGCAACATCTTCTTTTCTATCTAGCTTGTGTCCTGAGGTTCTACGTTTCCTGCTGATGAGCAATATGTTTTAAAGTAATCTGGGGCTGATTTCACAATAGCCTATTATATCAGAAAAATATCTTTAACCTTAGAAACTCATGCTCTATTCAACCCCTTGCATCTCTCCCTGGAGAGTTTTTGTCTTTTTGCCCATAATGCTTCTGGATGAAGCATGCTCCCTTTGGTTTCCCACCCACTTCCCACAGCATGACAAAGCTTCCCTTTCTTTCAACTCATTTTTAAAATATATATTTTAAGTTGCAATATAGGGAGATTGCCACTTTGTTTCTATGAATCTGAACTACCGATTCCTCCTCACATCAAAGTTTCCCTGCAATAACAAAGAAACCTGGGAACAAAAGAAGAACCTGTTCTTCATTGCTTTGATTATTGCAGCATCAATGGTGATACTCCGAGGTAGGATGGCCGAAAAGAAACGTCAGCACCATTAGATAGGGCCGATTAATAAATCCAGGAAGGCTAATACTATTCTTTGAGATTAACTAGAATAATATAATTTTGTATGTCTGATTGAGCAGTACATCTCCTCTTCCTCTCATAATTTAAGGAGGCATCTGCCTGAACTGTTTCCATATGTTATTTTGCTGATCTGGACTTTAAGAAAAAATGCTTCATCTCTTTTTACCCAGGTAACAGTTCCTACCTATCTCATCGAAGGTCATATTCCTTAGTCTCTATAGATACTGTGGAAAGGGTTATGGTGAGGGAAGCAATCAACTGTGTAAAATATCTGGGAAAACAAAGGAAGGGCATGGAGAAAGAAAGAAAAATCCCTAAAGGGAGAAAGCAGGATTCAAACAGCAAGGTTGCCTTTTCTGCATGAATGGGATGGGGAAAAAACAACACCTGAACAATAAATTTGATCTTTTAGTGACTACACAATAGTTTGTACTAAACAACAGTATAGTATCATTCATAGCCCACTAAAATCTGAATTGTAATTTCTGAAGTTGACTTAAGAAACAGGTTGGAGCAAAATATGAAACAAGCAGTTTAGGTTGAAGTGTGTAATTGTCCAGTTTAGGTGACCATGATATATAATACACAAAATAACTGGCACTATTAACCCCCACCACCACATTCTGCACTGGCTATAGCTTCTAAATGCTTTTCAAGGACAGTTACAACTATAGCACATTATAGTAAACCAAATTGGTGGTTAACAAGAGCACGAATGACTGTGGAATGGGACAACTTGCTGTGGTCAACTTACCACAGCCAACTCACCTCAGCCAATTTGCCAAGGGACAACTTGCCTCAGGACAATTCAATGTGGGATAACTCAATTGAAGGACACGTAGAATTGCAGCTCACCACAACCTCAAGGACTTGAGAAGGTTGAAACCTAAAGCAAGACAAGGCCCTCTGCAATTCATTTGTCCCTCTCTTGAGTTATTCTATGTCAAATTGTTCTGTGGCGAGTTAGCCAGGGCAAATCAGCTGGGGTGAGTTGTCCTATTGTGCAGTTATTAAGACCTGAATGACTGTAAGCAAGGCCTTCCAGTCCACGAACAGGCAGAACATGAAGCTGTACAAAGGGTCTCCTAGTCATGGATACCACCTATTCTTCTAGCCAGAGCTATAATTCAGTAAGACCCCAAGATTGTGCATTGTTCTGTCTTAGACAGTGCAACTTCATCCAGAACCAAAGATGGAAGGTATCCAGGGATAGGAAGTTCAAAACCCCAAAGCCACTTGATCTAGCTTGGGTTAAGACAGGGGTCTCAAACTCAATTTACCTGGGGGCCGCTGGAGGCAGAGTCTGGGTGAGGCTGGGCCGCATAAGGGATTCACTCCCCCTGTGGGCCGCACTAATATTATACTTTCATATCAAGGTGAGGGCCACAAGATACCGTCCTGCGGGCTGCAATTGGCCTGCGGACCGCGAGTTTGAGACCCCTGGGTTAAGATGAAGCTTTTTACATCTCACCCTGGCTATAACAGACTTTAGGCACTGATATATGATTATTATGATACCATTCTGCTGACCTAAAGTAGAGATATAAAGCTGATTACCATCAGTTTATTGATGATACCTTATCCTGAACTGTCAGATCACCTCAGCCCTTGGCTTCATGTAGATGTTAAATGAGAGGATAAAGTATTGAACTATGCAGCATCCCAAAAAGTAGGGTCCAAGACTCTCTTTCCCATCAATACCAGTTGAATCTGATCCCAGAAGAAGGAGAAGAACCAACACAACACCATGCTGTCAATCCGTAACCTTTTAGCCACTATAGCAGGGTAACATGGGTACTTGTATCTAAGACTGTAATCAAGAAGAATAATGCTGCATGCACCACTCCCATCCTGCTGCCACCAGAGGTCATCCAAGAGTGATACTGTCTCAGTCTCATAGCCAGTCCTGAACCCTGAAAGGATTCTAGATCATATCCTTAAAAGCTTTGAAATTTAAAAAAAAATGTTGAGAAAGTTTGGGTCCAGGAATGGCCCCTTAAGGAGGGTGTGGCCACCACTTCCTCAAGAGACAGCAGGACTACCACTTGTCTCAAGGAGAAATTAACCATTGCCCGAGCCCAGCCAGAAGATACAGAAGACTTGCTAAAATTTAATTGCTTATATATATATTTTGCAATCTAGATCTACTAGTCTTATATACTGTATACTGACATTTCTTTACCATGCTTCAGTAATTTATCCTTTATTAAGGGTGACCTATCTCTTTATTTTGAGGGATCATTCTATTATATGCTGAAATGGTTTTTAAAATAAGCTAAAATATAATACATCGTCATACAGAGGTAACACAATAACACTGCAATAACAGCAAAAAAACAAAAAAGCAAAAGCAAAAACAGAAACAAAAACAGAAACAAAAACAATGATTGAAAAGTCATCATAACAGTTCCATCTTCTTCCAGGGAGATAATTTGCAAATGTGTTGTTATATTTGAATGTTGTGGTGTAAAGCAGAGAAGTTATGTAAAAACTGCCCTGTGGGTTAATCTGAATTACTGAATTACATTACATATAGAGTACTTCAAATTACAGATAAGAAGGCAGAATTAGTCTAAATGCTATGAAGACGTTCCTGATGGAACAAATTGTTCAACAATGGAATACATTGTAAGATTTGTACAGTAGAACCTATGGTCACAAATGCTTCTGACCACGAAATCGGGTTCCGACCAAAAAATTCACAATAGTTTTGAATCTGGTCATGAATACATACTCGAGTGGTGATCAAACACAGCTGCAGCCAATTTCCCTTTCCGCGCCATAGAGAAAGTTCTCATCTGCTAAACAAACTTGTCTGCCATTCCACATGTTAGTCACCCTTTAATCTCATTCTTACTGGTTTCTAGCTTGTTTTGTAAGAGTAACTTTCTCCTCAACCAGGCAGTCTCTCTCTCTCTCCTTCTCCTACCTCCCTGGGAATCCCACATGATGCTGCAGAAGCCTTGATCGCAGCTTTGTTGTTACTGTTGTTTTAGGTGCATAGCGAAGGTTGGGAACAGAGCCAAGTAAGCTCTGCAGTTTGGAACTCTGGCAGCTTGGAAGGATCTACCCCCCCCCCCGCCTGCTTCCCCTCCTCTCACTCCTCCGGGAGCTGCTTCAGCAGGCCGGCAACAGAAAGGCCCTGGTACTCGCCTTTGGAGCATGGAAGGAGGGCGTGTGTTGGGCCACTTCTCACTGGGGTTTCCTTGCAGAGAGGAAGGCAGGAAGAGCACTACAGAAGCCAACCCAGCCCAAGCCCTCCTGCCCTCCCACCAAGGTTGTGGGAGAGGCGGGCCACTAAGATGGCTGAGAAGGAGGCAGGAGGAGCTATCAGTGTTATTAAACGATTTTACATTTTACTATTACACTATGAGTTCTATGGCATAATCAACTCTTTTTGTGCTTAGAAATCTTTAAAAAACAATATTTATATATAGTTCCTAGGGGTTCTGGAATGGATTGATACATACAATCCAATGGGGAAATTAGGTTTGGCTCATGACCAAATTGGGTTGCGACCAAAGTTATGGAACAAATTATGGTCATGACCAGAGATTCTACTGTATTCTTCACAGACAGGGTTTTGAGCAAAATCAAAAGGAATGCTGTAGCACTAGAGTTTTTTAAAATTATAATCTTTAGCTTTATGTCAAGCTCCTTGTTACTAGAACAGAAGTGTGGCAAGTTGGAATTAGAAGTATGAGTATACAATACTTCTTTTAGTTTCAATTAAAGACCTTTCATGTTTCCTTAATTATGACTATTGAATAAAATTCCTATTAAGCTATTCACTAATAATTGTGTTTAATGAAGTGATTAAGCAAATTAAGTTGGACCATTACGTTGACCATTTTTGAATGAGCAAAACAATAAAGTCAAATTGTGAAAATATTTCAAATTGAAATAATGTATACATATTCAATAGCACTAAATGAAAATATCTAGCGAACTTCCTAGGCATAGACCTAAGCAGGTCTAAATGTGAATCCTTCCTTCCTTCCTTCCTTCCTTCCTTCCTTCCTTCCTTCCTTCCTTCCTTCCTTCCTTCCTTCCTTCCTCTTTGTAAGGATAATAGTACATCTTTCCTATTTATTTATAAGGCCTTTTTATCACTTATTTTATTTATTAAATATATATGCCACCCACCTCCCCAATAAGGTAACTCTGTGCAGCTTACAAGCCATCAAAGAAAAATAGAAAAAGTTTGAAGTTTAAAATTAAAAAATTAAAAACTATGCAAAAAAGCAAAAAACAAAATAGGAACTAAGAGGCGGACAATACAAGAATAAGGTCTTCTTACCTTGTCAACCACCTCCAGAGGTTAGTGTCCCCTTTGGGTCTCCAAGCCAACTGGAAAAAATTTAATGGCCTTCTGGAAGGCCAGAAGGGTTGGCACAGTTCTTACTTCCAGTGGTAGAGTTTGTCAGGGCTGCAGCAGAAAAATTTCATGCAAATATCAAAAGGGAGTGGAGGGAGTGTCAAGTCCTCTGGTACCTCACAAAGGAGTGGCTGTGGGCTGGACCTCTCATTCCCCATCAACACTTATTGGGATCAACCTTGGAGAAAGAAACTGAACCAATATAATTCTGCATCACTCAGCTCCAAATCCTGCAGCTGGCCCGAGAAGATAGCATGGTTAGTGGTGCTGAAAGTCACTGAGAAGTCAAGGAGAGCAAAGATGGATGCACTACCCCCTTGTCACTCTCACTAGAGATCATCCATAAATTTAGCAGGTCATATAGTCATTGCTGTGTCAATAGATAAGTAATGAAGACCACATTTTATTGAATCACAGTGATGGCTAGGTGATGCTTGAAGATGCTATAAATGATTAACCTGGTAATGGTTTTATGATTTTAGTAATTAGTCTATTTTATGACATCAGAGTAAATCTTTATTGTTTTTGCTTTTCCATTTAGGATGACAGGCTAATTAGACGTGGCAGGCTAATAAAATGCATTCATGCTTTCTTACATATGGACCATTTACACATCAATGATTTAGTGAATTCTCTAACAACCACTGTAACAATGCATTTCTAATAAAGATAGGCATTACATCTTTGACCAATGGCTAGATGATTAGTAATCATTATTGTCTGTTTTCCAGACTGTTCTAGACCATGTTTGTCAATAGCATATCACAATGGCCTGCAATGATTGCAGCATATTCTATAAGACACAAGAAAAGAAGAAGAAAGAACTGCAAAGATGGATTTAAAACTGCAAAGATGGATTTATATACGAGACCGCCTCCTGCCCCATACATCCCTTCGTCCGATCCGCTCCCACAGAGGGGGCCTTCTCCGGGTGCCGTCGACGGGGCAATGCCGGTTGGCGACACCCAGGGGAAGGGCCTTCTCTGTGGCGGGCCCGGCCCTCTGGAACGACCTACCCCCCGACCTTCGCACTATCTCGGACCTCCGTCTCTTCCGCCAACGTCTTAAGACGTATTTATTTCAACAAGCCGGCCTAGGATAGCCCCCTGTTCCTGACTTTTAAAAAAAAAAATAAAAAAAAAATTATAATTTGGGAAGGTTTTTAACATGGGTTTTAGCACGGGTTAATCTAATTTAATATATTTTAAATTGATATTTATTGTATTTTTGTGGTTTTAATAATGCCTGTGCGCCGCCCTGGGTCCTAACAAGGAGAAGGGCGGGGTATAAATTTAATAAAATAATAAATAAATAAAAATAAAAAAACCAGTTTTTAAAATCTAACAACAATGTTAAAATTCTACTCCAAGTAATGGAGGAGATACAGGACCTTCTCTACAGTAGAAGACTCAGTACCTAAAGATAAGACAATCCATACATTGTTAGTGAAATATAATTAATTAAAAAACATTGAAAGGAAAGAGTTTTTAAAAATAAATTCTAATGGACAAAGAGGTATTCTGACCAAATTATGAAGCAACCAAGGAAATGTCTGAATGCCTTGTCTTTACTTTAAATCATCTCTTCCTTTTTGGGAAGGCTGGGGTTTGGTAAAATAATAGAAAGCACAAGAAATTAAGAAGAATAAGATGGAATAAAAGAATAGTTGATAAAGACAGAGTTTTAAAATGCATAGAAAGAAAGAAAAACCTTTAATAATAATAATAATTTTAATTTTATATCCCGCTCTCTCTCCCCAAAGGGACTTTATATTAGCATGTTTCCCTTTATCCCCTGCCCCCCGTAACTCTTCTTATTAATCCACTGTGATTATTTCTCTCAAATTTTAAATCTGTTTTATCACGCAGTTTTTAATTGGTCCCATCTCCATATGACATATCAATTACAATATACAACTACTCCTAATAGAAGATCTTGACACTGTATAAACATTTTGAATTTTCTCATTTTTCCCAATGACCCTTCTTGTGTTTTTTTTGAGATCACTTTATTTTTCCGCTTATTTGCAGATGCATTAACCATGATAGATTCCTTCCTTCATTGAGGGGTTCTTGTTGTGCTTGCAATGCTTTCTATATTTGTTATGTAAGCATATGTAATTTTTTTTCATTATACAGTGCTGCTTAAAAGTTTGTAATCCTTTTGAAGTTTCCATATTGTTGTATAAATATGACCTAAAACATGATCTAAATTCCACATTCCAAATTCTAAAATTAGAGAAAGAGATATCAACTATACAACTGAGTCAAAAATATTATTAATTGAGGAAAATGATGTGAAGATAAATATAGCACTTGTATATGACAAAAATATGTAGATCCTCCATATCACTCTTATTCTTCGCAGGAGTAATCAACCAATCAGTAATATAGCAAGAGAAAGTTGTATAATACACCAGGAAGTTTAAAAAAAAACCAGGGTAATGTCACAGGAACTAAAGGCCTGTCTTGCATTGGTAAATGTCACATTCATGAGACCATCATCAGGATAACACTGAATAATAGTGTCGTTGTGCATGGCAGGGTTGCAGGGAAAAAGTCATTGCTTTAAAAAAACAACATTACTGCTCATCTATACTTTGCAAAAGGCCACACGGATAAGCAGAAGGCTATTGGAAAAAATGTTATGTGGACAGATAGACAAATATAGAACTTTTTGGCTTGAATGAATAATGTTATGTTTGGCAAGTGGCAAAGATTGCATTCTGTGAAACATGGTAGTGGTAATATCATGGTTTGGACCTGCTTTGCTGCTTCTGGACCAAGATGGCTAACATTATTAATGTAATCATGAATTCTGAAATGTAGCATCAAATTCCACAGGAAAATGTCACAGTATCTGTGAATTGTAGTACAAGAGAAAGTGGATCTTACAGCAAGACACTGACACAAAACACACAAATCTAACCAAAGTATGGTTAAAATAGAAGAAAGTATGTTTTAGATAGAATGCCCAAGTCAAAATCCTGACCTTAATCCTACATAAATATGGTGGAAGTACCTGAAACAGAATTCATGTGACGAAGTCATCAACATCCCTACACTGAAGCTACTCTTGAAGTAAAAATAATTTGGGCAATTTCTTCTATTATTGATATTTGGAGAATCTATCCATTTTGTTATTCACAGTAGGCAAGTTGCACTATAATACAGTGTCAAATTGAGGAATGCTATAATCCTTCTCTTTATTTTGATTTTGTAAAACTTTGAATCTTACTTTTAATAAAAGAGTACTCCGTATAAATCTGTGATTAGGTTTTTTGCCACTTCTGCAGATATGTATCTTAAATTGATATTAATGTCATTTAGAATAGAAAATTCATCTTGGGCAGCATATTCATTTTTGTTATTCCAGTAAATACTAATCAGGAAAGTTTTAAACTGTTCCACCTTTGAAGGTATTTTCTCCATTTCTTCAATTTATTGTAACTATTTTGATATATATCTGGAATGCAACCTGTCAAGTGGTGTACTGCATATTTCTCTTAATTTTGTTGTTGTTGTCTCATAAATAGTCTGTTTTCTGACAAGGTAGTCTTCATCAGGTTTTACATGTCTTATTATTGTCTCAGTTTTATTTTCATTAATTTTATATCCAAAAAGAAAATGTCTTTAATCATTTGCTTCAACTGCTATATGGAGCATTGTGGTTGCATTATTTATTAATACTTTGTCATCTGGGTAGCATTTCACCTTTTTATTCTTCTCACTAAATTCTGACCCTGGTTATTTGTTTATCTCTTTGGATCTTGTTTGCAAAGGCCTACAACCTCGTTAGTCTTCCATATTTAAATATTATGGGAAGAAAACCGCTATCATTGGGTCTTTTCAGTGGAGAAATTGACTCCTTCCCCCTTCTCCGTTGAAGAAATGTTTAAAGGTTTCTTCAAATCAATTTTTCTTCTGCTGTCATGAGAATGCTGGAAGACAAATCTCTAATTTTGACTGCTCTTATCTAACAGATTCTGGTAACTTCTGACAGCATGATGCTGAAGGCAAGAGCTGTGGGTAATTTCCCATTTTAGTTTCACATCCAGCAAATTGCCTGCATCTCCCTATATCCAGATCACAAATGCACTCCGTTTAGTTAGGAGGAAACCCCCCCACCCAAAAACTTCTGTTTATTTATTGAGGTTTATTTAGTGAACTTCATTCACTAAAGTTTACAGTATGTGTCTAGGGAGCAATGCTTTTAGACAGCATGTGCTAACTTCCTACCAGCTAAGCGAGTGCATTATATACCGCCTTTCAGTTTCCACATTCAGTTTTTCTCATAATAGTGCTTGGCAAGAGATTAATAGTGACTTGAAAAACTGATTGCAAAAAACCATTCCAAATTCAGCCCAGGGAAGAGTGGATGTGTGAGGAACATACAAAGAACCCGTTCTGCGGTCCTGCGACAGGTCAATGCAAAATGATTCAAGCGCTGAACCCTTGATAAAGCTTCTGCCAGTAAAAATGATTACAGATCAACCAACCACATGCTGTACAATTGGTTGATTTTCTTAGCAAATAGAAATTTAGTTATAAATAAAGGAGAATATTTATAGCTCAGGGTTTACATGAGGGATCTTTAGTGCTCTCTGGGTGCTTATTTTCTTGAAGAAAACAAACAATCTCAGAGAGCACCAAGGACCTGTCAGAAGTTTCGTTTTAATAAAAAGGAGAAAAATATTTATTCCCATTGCTAATTATACTGCACCTATTTTTATATTATTTATGATTATTTCTTCAGGAAAAGCTACCCCAAAGGCGTTGTAAATGATCTTGACATGATTTAACTCCAAAGGCGTTGTAAATGATCTTGACATGATTTTATTTTAATCTTGCTACTTGCTGGGTCAAGTTGTATTTTTCTTCCTGTGTTCTGTGCCCTTCAGATTATCAGAATGATCTTTCCTTCAGAATTTACTCTGTAGTGTGTGAACTTTTTGGGCATTCTTGTTTTGTTGGACAGGTTGAGTGGTTCTCTAAAAATTACCTTTGGAGCAATGCTCTTACTTCTTAGAAGAAATGGATAGCTAATAATCAAATAAGTGACAATCAAATAACAATTGTAAATATGAGTCTTGTTATCTTTCTTAAAGGATGATTGACAGTATAAGACAGACAGTATCATTCTAAAATAAACACTGAGTGCAAAGAATCAGCAGTCTAGATTTGCCACCTCGCTCGCTCACTCTTGTTCTATGATCTACTATTCAAGCATTAAATTTATATCAATACATTGGAATTTGAACATATGCCTTTGTCTTGAAAGGTCTTATTAGACTTTTTTTATACCAACTATATTTATTTTAAGAGATTTTTCATAAATTTCTAGAGAATACTTTCCATTTCAGCCAAGTAAAACCTACTCTTTATTGATAGTTTTAAAATATTTATTATCTTCCCTTATCTGAACTACAACAGACACATAGTCTTTCTTTACAGCAGTGACTTATGGATGCAGGGGTGTGGGAGGAATGGACATGAAACTCTCTTGGATGCTATCCAAGCAATCAATAAATATACTCTCAGTTAAGAAGATAGAAGATAATATGTTTCTGGTTTAGACAGCAGTAATTAAAGAAGTATCAATAAAATGAAACTGCAGAGAGCACTAGGGTATGCTAATGCCTGTTTGACTGCACCACTAACTTCATCAGAAGATAGAACTTTCTAGTATATTTCAGAGCCAACATTAGCAACAAATCCAATCTTCTTGTCAGTTTCACAATCGGTACTAAAACAAAACCAAAAAAGCCTGCCTGTTTTAATATCCCTTTTATATCCACATGCATCAAACTCTTGTCCTGCAGTTCCAGCTATTGAACAATACCTATGGTATTGATATCATGACACTATCATAACTTTAATAAAGTGGTGGGTTTAAAAAAATTTTAGAACCTCTTCTGTAGGTGTGGCCTGCTTTGTGGGAGGGCTTGTTGGCCATGTGACCGAGTGGGAGTGGCTTGGCAGTTATGAGATCAGGTGGGAGTGGCTTGGCAGTCATGTGATCGGGTGGGAGTGGCCAAGACAATGTCACTGAATTGTTTGTCCCAATGGATGATCTACAAAAAGATATAAAAAAAGAAATTTATTATTTTGTGCAGTTACTACTTAAATAAGATTAAAATAAGTACACCAAACAATAAAAGAGCTACTTACAGAAGGAAGATGACTGTCTTTGCCAGTCTTCAATATCACTGACAAGAATAATGTTCAGGGTTTTCACCTCATATCAATTATGCAGATTTTTATTTATTTTTGCAAGGCTGACAGGGAAATGTAAATATTAGGTATTAAAACTGAAATGGTACAGGGAAGAACATATATATATATATATATGTGTGTGTGTGTGTGTGTGTGTGTGTGTGTGTGTGTGTGTGAATTTTTTTTTTTAAGGGATGATTAATAATTAATTAAGAGACCAGGATGGATCCATTTTGGGCTCCTTAGCCCTCGTCAGCTGGCCATACTTCCCTACAGGGATTTGAACTGGTGCTCTCCAGCATTCGAAGCAGGCTTCTCTATGCCTTGAGCTAACCAGCTTCCCTGATTACATCATCCTTTCTACAGGACTTATTGATGAAGTGGATATTATGTTACAGCTCCTGTTAGGCCTATTTAAGTGGTTATACACAAGCCTGCCTGATGATGACAAGTGAGATCTTGTCGAAACATTGCAACAACTTTTCTATGCCTTATACACGGGAAAATCCCCGAAGCCAGCTATGCCAGCATACCTACACCCGTGAAAATCTACGAAAACACACACACACACACACACATATATATATATATATATGTGTGTGTGTGAAGTGGATATTTTGTTACAGCTTCCTGTTAGGCCTATTTTAAGGGAGGAGACCGAAATGGATCCATCCTGGTCTCTTAATTAATTATTATTAATCACCCCTTAAAGAAATTTAACACATATCTAAAAAGACAGCAGCAATTTAATAGGTCTCTGTCTGGATGGTCTCTAGGTTGAGTCGAAGGACAGAGAAGGATGACAAGTTTGTCTCCTCCCTTAAAATAGACCTAACAGGAAGCTGTAACAAAATATCCACTTCATCAATAAGTCCTGTAGAAAGGATGATGTAATCAGGGAAACTGGTTAGCTCAAGGCATAGAGAAGCCTGCTTCGAATGCTGGAGAGCACCAGTTCAAATCCCTGTAGGGAAGTATGGCCAGCTGACGAGGGCTAAGGAGCCCGAAATGGATCCATCCTGGTCTCTTAATTAATTATTATTAATCATCCCTTAAAGAAATTTAACACATATCTAAAAAGACAGCAGCAATTTAATAGGTCTCTGTCTGGATGGTCTCTAGGTTGAGTCAAAGGACAGAGAAGGATGACAAGTTTGTCTCCTCCCTTAAAATAGGCCTAACAGGAAGCTGTAACAAAATATCCACTTCATCAATAAGTCCTGTAGAAAGGATGATGTAATCAGGGAAACTGGTTAGCTCAAGGCATAGAGAAGCCTGCTTCGAATGCTGGAGAGCACCAGTTCAAATCCCTGTAGGGAAGTATGGCCAGCTGACGAGGGCTAAGGAGCCCGAAATGGATCCATCCTGGTCTCTTAATTAATTATTATTAATCATCCCTTAAAGAAATTTAACATATATATATATATATATATATATATATATATATATATATATATATATATATATATATATATATATATATATATATATATATATATATATATATATATATATATATATATATATATAATATGAGAGAATATTATCACAGCTCCTGTTCAGGGTCCCTTTAAGGGGAGGAGACTTAACGTCATCCCTCTCTGCCCTTCGACTCAACCTAGAGATCATCCAGACAGAGAACCAATTTGATTACTGCTGTGTGACATTTTTTTAGATATGTGTTAGATTTTTAAGGGCTGAAAATAAAGAGACCAGGATGGATCGTTTCACAACACCCTGTTAGAGCCCCATTAAGGGAGGAGACATACTGTTTCCCATTAAGGGAGAAGACATAATGTCTGTCTGATTTATTTATTGATCAGCTCATAAAACTAACACACACACACACACACACATGTATATGTATATGTATAATGTATAAGTATATGTATATGTATGTGTGTGTGTGTGTGTATAATTTTTTTAATTAATGTGTGTTTCTCCCTTCCCTGTTTTCTTGAGCAATTAGTACATATTTTGACTTACCTAGCATGACTCCAAAAGGGAATTATAGTTACCGCACCAAAGCATAGTAGAACTATTTGAAGTTTCTTGGCAACTTTGTTCAACAATAATGCATTCATCCTTAGTAGAAGCACTTCATAATATGGAACATTTTACAGGAAGCTGAATGCGTAACTCCTAAAAATAATGGAAATATTGAAGGGTTCTGTGGGACCACAAAACATGGAGTACCTCCAGATATCATTCCCCTACTATTAATCTTATGGCTAATACTCACTATACAAATATTCAATTTTTATAGATGCATTTGGAAAGAAAGAAAATGGATGAATAGATTAGAAACAAAAAGAGTTACAGAAGTAATAAAGGTATGATGAGAAAATACTTCATTTCTTTTAGCGTGATCACAAAATCAAAGGAACTATTAGCATAAAATTCCCAGAATTCACATTTTTTCTACCCTGAAACTTATCAAAATTTTGAGAGACTGATAATTTAGTAATTGTTAATATAAAATAACTATTTATGCCACTTTATGATTTATGTAAATATTGATCAAAATGATACAAAATTCTTACAAAAGTCCCCATGTTTAGTGTGAAAATGTGTGGTGATTTTGCTTCATCCTTTTTTGACACTTAACTCAGTGAAAACTGTAGCTTTACATGTTATTGATTAATGAGCATATTATGGTACCTTCCTTCCCTTGTCTAAAGAGAAACATTTCCTTTCAAATTTCAACTGATTGGATATCAATCTTCTACCCATCCTGCTACATGGTGTAGGAAAGGAAGAAAACAACCACACCTTTCCTGGAAAGTGTTTGGCCTAATCCCAAGAGACTGTAATTTTAAGACAAATCCTTGCCACTTTATAGACTAAATTAGAAAACCGTAGTAAAGTAACCATGTTCAGTTATAGGGTTCTAAATATGGAAAAAAAGTTTCAACGGAAAACGGATAATCCAGCATTCATCTGGAAGTGCTTTGAATATCAGAAAGTGGGTGCTGTGCTTGAGGAACTATAAAAAATGTTCAGATGATTACAGTAATCCCTCGTTTTCCGCGGCTTCGTTTTCCGCGGCTTTAGTCCTTCGCGGATTTGTAAAAAATACAAAAAACAAATTGCATTGGTAGGAGGCAAGCGCCCCCTAGTGGTTGCTTTAAACATGTCCACCAATTCAAGTTTCCTAGCGAATCCTACTTTGCGGAAATCCGGTTTTCGCGGACGGGTGCGGTCCCGATTAGCCGCGAAAAACGAGGGATTACTGTATTTATAAGATAGTGCTAGAAAAAAAATGGTTGCAATCTCTTGACATAAAGAAAGTTGTAAATAGATTTGCTTAATGAATAAACTAAAAAATGAATTGCCTAGCCACTACGATGGCCTAATATATATATTTTTAATCATTTTCTTTTTGATTTCTTTATATTATCAAATGAATGGCCCAGGATGTCTCATAAAGGGAGGAACAGATCATATTATTGATTTTACTAGAGTTTAGCACTTATGTTCTTTTGATTTCTGTTTTAGAATTTCCTGGATCAGCATTATAGTTATCAGTTGATTGCATACAATGAAGTATGTGCACTAGAGATAATCATGGGGAAAAAGCACTTATTATTACAACTTCCATTTCAATTAAAAATAATAAAAAGATGGAAAGTCTACTTCTCCTGCAACTGCTGGCTGCCCTTATAATCTTGGAACATCAGGATTTAAAATTGTGCACAAAGTCTTGGCTAGCTGGAAAATAAGAACAATCTTAATTTTGCTGAATTGTACAGTTTTCCCCACTCTCTTCATATACAGATATATTGCTGATACTATCTGCTTGAACAGAGAATTTTGAATTCCTAACTTTTGGTTATCTGAATCAATTCAGTTGAATCTCCAAGCAATCTTTCTAGAATTAAATTAAATATTTTAACTGAAAATCTCTTTTAATATGTTTTTCAGAAGCAATTGAGCAGAAATGTTATTTTTTCAAATATTAAAAAAACTGGCAAGCATGAGACAATGTAATATATTTACATTGCCCTGGGTCCTAACAAGGAGAAGGGCGGGGTATAAATTTAATAAAATAAATATTTTAAAATGTCAGTCTTATGCTCATAATACTTACGAAAAGAAGCATGTGAACCTTCAAGTTAACAAGGAAATCATATTGCCACACACATTTGGGTCTCCTTGACTCTAATAGGGACTGCCACTCTGTAGCTATTTAACAGAGGAAGTAAGTTAAAATCAGTTAAACTGCCTTTAAATGGCATCTTGAGAGTGTTTTGCAATAATGCAATGCGCATAATATAGTACTAATATTATACTGTTGTCTAGAGATGAGAAAAATGGGGGAAGATGCATAAAAAAGCAATACTGCTGGGAGGGCAAAGAATTTTTTAAAAAATTCATGCTTGAATGAAGATGGAAATCTTACTTTAATTTACATGCTTTCTGGACAACTAAACAGAAAAGCAAGAGAAAGGAAAATTGGGCTAATGTCAGAGAGATAAAACAATGATGGCTAAAGTGTACAATGCAAAACTATTTTGTCTTGGTGTTCAGAAGACATGGAGAGGGAAAATTCTGTGTCAGCCTTTTCCAGCCCTTCAGATCCATTAGATTACAAGATTCATAATTCTCAGGTCACAATGTGTTGAACTTATATTGACATTACTGGCTTGGGATCTTCAGAGTTGAATTACACACATGAATCTGGTTGTCTTGTGGCCTCTCAGCCACTGGCGGCTCCGGCAGCCAAATCAGATGAGGAGGCAGAGTGGGAGTTGGGGCCAGCATCAAGGCAATCTGAGAGCTCTGAAAAGGAAGAGGGAATAGAACTGGCAGAGATAGAGTCAGAGTCAGAGACTGGGCTATCCATTAGCCCCCAGAGGAAGAGTCAACAGCCCCCAGGTTCTGAGGTGGCTGATGATGAAGAGGAGGGACAGCAGGGCCCCATGCCTGACGTGCAGTTGCACAGAAGGCCGAGTAGAGGAGAGCAGCGAGACTCTATGGGCTGGTCCTCGGGATGGAAGAGCCACTACTGCTAACTAAGCTCCACCCTAGCTCTGGGGATAAAAGGCAGGTGGCAGAGATTAATAGATGTGGCAGAGAACTATTTGCCTCCCTGTCATCCTTGGACAGAGGGAGTTCGAGCCAGGCAGGTTAACCAACAGCCATTTATTAGGCAAACATACAAACAAGCAAACAGTAGAACTCAGCAAGTGAAAAGGTGCGGTAGGCAGGGGCTTCCCCGCTTGACAGCTATTTAAAGAAGAGCTGTCAAATGGGGAACCAATCAGGAGACCTGGCAACCCAATTCCAGCCAGTCGCGTCTGAGCCAATCAGACGTGACTGGCTGTTACCAAGCCTACAAGGGTGAGGTCGAAGACTTGCGGCCGGTCGTAAGTCGAGGACCGGTCGCAAATCGAGGACCTCAACAACTAATAATCTGAACTTCTGAATCCTGTCTGTGAGTTGGGCGCGCCTTCGTAGCATGTGTGTGTGTGTATGTGTGTGTCTCTGCTGCTGGAGAAAGAGTGGGTGCACCTTCCAGAATGTTTGTTATGAGTGTGGTGAGGGAGAGGGGCTCCTGGTTTTTTGAAGCCATCTCAGGGAAAGCGAGCAAGTTTCGCTTTCCACAGGTACTTAAAGACTTTGTTAGCCTGCTGAGAGAGAGAGAGAGAAAGAGAGACTCTGCTGGGGTTGCTAGCAGTCCTAATAAAGGGAACATTTAGTTAAAAAAACCTGTGTGTTTGGGAACTAGGTCAGAACAGGTTGGGTAATAGTACTTTATCAGGTGTCAGGGAGAGGAGACAATAAATTCTCCCTCCAACACATACATGCATTCTTTTTTTCCTTTTCTATATTGGAGTAATGTATATTGAGAGTGTTTTTCAGGTAAAAAGGTTTGCTTATTTCGGTGTGACCTTAGTCATACATGCAACCATACACACATTTCTATATAGAGCTTCTTAACTGCTTTGCACCATTTATCTCTGATTGACACTGATGTCCTCATGAAATCTTTCATGTATTGAATTCTGATAGATATTTTCAGTACTTCCACTTCTTGGGTTTGCTTTTGTCCTACAGAATGGGGGAAGTGAAAGTGAAGGTAAAGGGAGGAACACTGGAAAATAATTCTTTTCTGACATTCTTGTTATTACAGTACCTTGATCATACTCTCCGTGTGACTTTTGGTCTAGCCTTACCATTCAGAAATCTTTTCCATCTGATCTCTTTTTCTGAATGGCTTCCTTTTTATGGGTCCTCGGCTGCAGATTCATCTTTCAACCGTACTCACACATCATGTCCAATCTACATAGCACAAAAGCAAAACAAGCAATCTCTGACAATCTCTATCAACCTACTCAATTGCCCAATATAGCTGCCCTTTATATATTTTCATCAAAAAAGCAGATGTGCCTGCTTTCAATTAGGGAGGAAGCTTCTAGGTGACTACGTGACAGCTTGCAAAGTGCTGGATAATAGACAAAATCCTATCCTTGAGGCCAGTTTATATCTCAATTGACAATTGTACATACAATCTTCTGTAATTCTACAAATGCCTGCTTCATTATGAAAATAAAAAGACGAACTTGGAACAACTCAGTTTATATTAGACTGTACACAATCATTACAATAAAAGTTGCTAGATCCCTATACTTTTATGTACAGAGCTAAAAACTTTAATGCATTAGTATGATTAACAGTGAAGTTTATTGATTCAAAATTAACCATCCCAGTATTAAATTTATTTAATTGCAAAACTGATATGAACAATGAACAAAAAGAATTTGACTAAGAATAATGATTGTTCCAGCCAGCCCGGAGGAGGAGGAGGAGCAGGAAAAGGAGGAGGAGGAGGAGGAGGAGGAGGAGGAAAAGGAGGAGGAGGAGGAGGAGGAGGAGGAGGAGGAGGAGGAGGAGGAGGAAAAGGAGGAGGAGGAGGAGGAGGAGGAAAAGGAGGAGGAGGAGGAGGAGGAGGAGGAGGAGGAAGAGGAGGAGGAGGAGGAGGAGCAGGAAAAGGAGGAGGAGGAGGAGGAGGAGGAGGAGGAAAAGGAGGAGGAGGAGGAGGAGGAGGAGGAGGAGGAGGAGGAGGAGGAGGGGGAGGAGGAAAGAAATCCTTTCCTTGCAGATCATTAAAAATAAAGAAAAGGTAAGTGAATTATTCAAGAAAATTACTAATAATCAGAATTATAGACATTTGGGGATGGGAGACCTTATCAGAAATGACCACCAAAAAAGTCTTTTCAACTAGATTTCCTACTATACAGATGGGACTTACATTCTTATGTTTGAACCCATTTGATTCAAGTTGGCATAATAAAGAATATTCTATGTTTCAATATTTGATTAAAAAGATTAAGGTTGTTGAGTTGAGTTGTTTTTCAGTAATTTTAGCTAACAAAAACATTTATTAATTCACAGACGTTAATAGATTAGACTTAATAAAACCTGGTACAGCATAACTTCCCATTTTATCTGGCAAGGGTAAATTTACTTCTCCATCCCAAAGCAGGTAAGTGAGTGTGTTATTTATACCTGGATATAAAGCATTGTGAATTTCTATTAAAATAAAGTAGCACTTTTGCAGAAAGAGGTAAAATCAATATTATATAAATTAAGAGGACACAGACATATTTTTGTGAATCAATCAACAAATTATGGAATGTAGAGGCAACACAAGCATGGTTAGGTATATACATACCAATATGCCATTACCTTATGAGATGAGTACAGAAGAAAAGCAAGAAATGGGATTAAAAACCTCCCCAAAATTAAAGGCATGACTCAGAAGATGAAAACAAAACACAGTTGACATTATTTTATGCCAACGCCATCTCTCTTCAAAGCAACAATATAGTAAAGTGAAAAGCCTCGACTGAAATAAATTAGAAGCTGTAACTTTTCTAAAACCTCCAGATGCACCAAACGTTTACAGTACATTTTCTAATTGTTCAATATTTATGTATTTTACTTTATAAATTATAAATAAATAAAACACCAGTAAAACTTTCTTAGGTAAAGCTATGGCACAATCAGAACTTTCCTGAATCTCTCAGAAAAAAATGTTCTTGAATGATTACGATACAGTTTCACTTCTTAAATGTGCCTACATGACAAATTTGAATTTTACCATATTAATGGATTATTATTTGATGTAAATATTGTTACATTTCATAACTGTGCTTCTTTTTTTTTTATATTGAAAAAGTTTTATTGGTTTTACATTTTTTCTATAGGGTAGGGTAAGGGATACAAAGAAATTTTGAGAGCATTCACGTCAGAGTCGTCGGCCCTTCCGAGACCTCAGAATACAAAGTATAAAATAACAACAAAAAAAACATTTTTCATAACACTACAAGGTAAAAGCAAGTACATATACCTAAATTCTCAATTCCATGCTGTCAGACATTTACAAAAATCCAGATAAAATATTATGAAAATTGTTCAGAAAAGTCAAGGCAAAGTTATTTTTTCGATCTAAGTCTCTTGGCTATTGTATCTTCTTTTTCTCCTCCCTGGCCCCCAGCGGGCGGGGCCGCGGCCCCCTCCGTCCCCCCTGGATCTTTCCCCAGGGCAGAGGAATGTTTTTTAAGAAAGGCTTCCGCCTCAACAACTGTTTTAATCCTCACTCTTCCTCCTTCCCAGAACACCAGCATCCCTTCGGGTGTCACCCACTTGAACCAAATCCCGTGATCAAATAAAATTTTTGACAAGAAGGAAAATTCCCTTCTTGCTTCTCGAATCTTTCTAGGGATCTGCTTCAAGATAGCAACCTCTTTTTGTTGGTAAATTAATGGACTACCTCTCTGCACTTTCAGGATTTCCTCTCTGGTTGACCTTCTAACAAATTTCACATGTATCTCTCTAGGCACTTCATTTATCCTGGCATATGCTGAGTTAATTCTGTAGGCTAGGTCAATGTCCCCCCTGATCTCATCTTCAGGTTTTTGTAAATAGTCTGCTAAAATTGTGCTCATAAGATCAGGGAGGCATTCACCAGATTCCTCAAGAACGTTCTGAAATCTCAAAAAATGTGTCATTCTTTCCATATCTATCCTAGACACATGCCCATTTGTTTCCCCAACCTCTTTAATAACATTTTTAATCTCTCCCTTAACCCCCACCAACTCCCCTTCCAATTCTTCAGTCTTCTGTGTGTTTTCCAGCACTTGCTTCCGAGTATCCAATAGCTCCTTCTTGAAATTGATGTTTTCTGCCCTCTGGGCCTGAATTTCTTTTACCAAAGTTTGTATAACAGTTTCAAGAGAAGCCATCCGTTGTTCTAAACTTGCCAGTGCTGTTTCTTGAGCCATGATTAACTGTTAAAGTCAATGCCACCAAAATGGCGTTTTCAGGGTGGGGTTGGTGAGGCTGACCGGGAGCCAAAAGTTCTGATCAAGGTTGAAACGTTGTAAAATTCAGGAACCAAGAGAGAGACAATTTTCCAACTCAATAGTTATAATAACGAAGGTACTCCAGAAAGGAAATCACAAATCCAGCAAGAGAAAAATTCTTCATCAATATCCAGAGAGAGTCCCAATTGTAAAGAGACGCTGGGAATTTTCCATAGTTGAAATAATCAGGCAGGGACAAAGAAAAGCCACCTTCCACCGCCCATCTCAGAGCCCAGAGGAGAGAGTAGAAAAATATTTTTTTTTTATCCAGCCAGACCTAGAAACAATGGTGCAAGTAGCCGCATACCACTTTCCCTTGTTAGAGACAGTCTGGATTTAAGATTTCCACTTTCTCTTCCAGAGAAGCCATTTTAAAGTGCCGCTTAAGTCCGAGGGGGGGGGTTGGAAATAAACACCCCCCTCCCAGTCCGTTCAGCCTGGCTGGCAGCAAGGAAAAAAAAGTCTTTTTTAAACTCACTCTCCCTCGCAGCTGAAGCCTCGGCAGACCTTCCAATCTCTCCGCTCAGCCCTCTACATTGAAGTGAATGGCGCCGACAGCCGTTGGCGAAGGGAGAACCCCCCGCAGCATGTTCCTCCTCACCTAGGTCACGCAGGGGAGCGCTCTCCCCACCGCCGTGAGGAAGAACGTCCTCTCCGAGCCAACCCTACGGGAGACCTCCGGTAACCGGAGCGTCTCGCCCCCGTGGGGGGGCAGAAAAGGCAACAAAGCGGCGAGCGAGCACTAGGCTCGCCCGTCGCCGCTGGAGCCGGAACCGGAACTCATAACTGTGCTTCTTAATTCTGTATTGTGTATGAATTCTGTAGCACTTTAGAACATTAGATCTACTGTGTCAAAAGCATAAATGCGGTTGATATATATATCTACCATTGTTTTGAACCTGTGAATCCCTTTAGGCTGAACTCTGTCCCTGGGAGTCAAATCTTGTTATAAGACTATATCACTATTTTCAAATCTCAATGGCCCTAGGTGATTTGGAAGTCACTTCAGCAGGTCACAAAACAATTACTGTGAAATCCTCACAGGTCTGTTATTTGCTGCTCTTGAGGATTTCCATACTAATGGCAGTAATTATTTACCACAGTACCAGGAACAAAGCAAAGCTGTTTCTTTTTATTAGACAGATGGGTTGTCTGACATGAGCAGAATTTTATTCTCTATAAGTCTTATGAGGCAACAACTGATTCATCAACAGGTTAAACCATATTTTTAATAAATAGACTGAAGAATTTGAGATGAGTGTTAAGAATCCAGGGACCTTCATAAGATCATTGGAAGATAATTAACCTTTTTTCTTTTACTTAATCAGAGAGAAAAGAGGCAAATTTCTTCTCTCTACCTCACAATATTAAGGACAAATTAGGGTGCATGAAGCCCAAGCACACCATTGAGCCTATAATATTACTTTTGAGGTCTGCTATTGTCCAGACTATCTATCTATCTATCTATCTATCTATCTATCTATCTATCTATCTATCTATCTATCTATCTATCTATCTATCTATCTATCTATCTATCTATCTATCTATCTATCTATCTAGACAGAATAGTGCTTTTTCGATACGTGTCCTCCTATTTAGAAAAAAAGAGAGTGAAAATTATAAAGAACATTCTGAAGAAGCCTGAGGAAGTGATGATCATTAATCCATGTTTTTTAGTATTATTTTTAATATATATACATACATACATATATATATATATATATATATATATATATATATATATATATATATATATATATATATATATATATATATATATATATATATATATATATATATATAAATCAAGTATTAGGAAAAATGAGTAAGGATTTGTATGATGGGCATTTTCAGTTACATACATAACTTAAGGTGACAAAATGAAACAATAATTTATTCTTATTAACAAAAAACCCTAATTAAGTTAAATTCAATCACAGAGTTTCTTAATCTGGCCCTTTTCTGATAGTTGAACAACAATTGCAGATCTTAACTCTGTAAAACTGTTTTCTCATGATGGGAGTTTTTGCCCAATACATTTGAGGGAATTAAGTTGACAAAAAAGTAGGGCAGAATAAGGTATAGAATTCATATATTTTTTTATAACCTTTATGTTTTTATATATTTCAACATTTCAAAAAATAAATGAATTTAACAAGCATCTGGAAAGCCATAATAAATTGCATTCTTCTTTGTAGGTAATAAAGCTCTGAACAGACCTGAATTAGTTAGTCATAGAGCTGCCACTGAAGATGTTTTCAGAAATTAATAATTAGAATACCTACTAGAGAGAAGATGGAGGGCTAGCCGCTCTGAATCTGACCGGACACAGGTAAGAGCCCATTTACGGACTTACATTGTGGCGCTGAGGGTGGCCAAACGTCATCATTGTGCCACTCTCATAGCATCCGCAGAAAACCGCCCTGCCGCCCTGTTTAGGGTGACCCGCTCCCTCCTTCAACAGAGAGAGCGGGAAGCCCCGCTACAGGGTAGAGCAGAGGAATTTGTGATTTTTCTGCAGGAGAAAACCGCCCAGATACAGAGTGAGCTAACCCCCATTCATGGCCCAGTGGGATGCCACGGGGGAGATCTTGTTTGGGAGGAGTTTGACTCCGTTACTTCCGAGGATATGGACAGGCTACGTGGGCGACTGCGAGCCACCACATGTTTATTGGATCCGTGCCCCTCCTGGCTTGTACTGGCATCCTGGGAGGTGACACGAGGCTGGCTCCAAGAGGTTGTCAACGCATCCTTGAGTGAGGGCTCCTTGCCTGCCTCCCTAAAAGAGGCCATGGTGAGGCCCCTCCTCAAGAAGCCCTCTTTGGACCCAGCTCTTTTGAACAACTATCGTCCAGTCTCCAACCTTCCCTTCTTGGCGAAGGTTGTTGAGAGTGTGGTGGCACAACAGTTTCCCCGTCACCTGGAGGAAGTTGACTATCTAGATCCGCGCCAGTCCGGCTTTCGGCCCGGGCATAGCACCGAGACGGCATTGGTCGCGTTGGTAGATGATCTCTGGAGGGCCAGAGATGGGGGATGTTCCTCCATCCTGGTCCTATTAGACCTCTCGGCGGCTTTCGATACCATCGACCATGGTATCCTATTGCATCGGCTGGGGGGGTTGGGGGTGGGAGGCACCGTTTTACGGTGGTTCTCCTCCTACCTCTCTGGCCGATCGCAATTTGTGCGGGCAGGAGAGCAGAGGTCGACCCCGAGACCCCTCACATGCGGGGTGCCTCAGGGGTCGGTCCTCTCGCCTCTCCTGTTTAACGCATACATGAAGCCGCTGGGCGAGATCATCCGTGGTTTTGGGGTAGAGTACCACCTGTACGCTGATGACACCCAGCTGTACATATCTACCCCAAACCACCCCAACGATGCCGTAGCGGTGATGTGCCAGTGCCTGGAAGCCGTGCGGATCTGGATGGGAAGTAACGGACTTAGGCTCAACCCGACCAAGACCGAGTGGCTGTGGTTTCCGGCTGCCCGATTCAACCAGCTCTCTCCAACGCTGGCCATAGGGGGCGAACATCTTGCCCCTGTGGATGGGGCGCGCAACTTGGGTGTCCTCCTGGATACCCGGCTGTCCATGGAAGATCAAGTGACAGCCGTGGCCAGGAGGGCGTTTTACCAGGTTCGCCTGGTACGCCAGTTGCGCCCCCTATTGGATCGGGACGCCCTTCGCACAGTCACTCATGCTCTCGTGACATCCCGACTGGATTATTGCAACTCTCTCTACATGGGGCTCCCCTTGAGGTGTACCCGGAGGCTTCAGTTGGTCCAGAATGCAGCCGCGCGAGCAATTATGGGCACCTCTAGGTTTGCCCATGTAACACCGCTGTTGCGCGAGCTGCACTGGCTACCTGTCGTCTTCCGGGTGCGCTTCAAGGTGTTAGTTACCATCTTCAAAGCGCTCCATGGCTCGGGACCTAGCTACCTGCGGGATCGGATCCTGCCCCATACATCCTCACGGCCGATTCGCTCCCACAGAGAGGGACTTCTCCGGGTGCCGTCCACTAGACTTTGTCAGCGGGCGACGCCCAGGGGAAGGGCCTTCTCTGTGGCGGGCCCAGCCCTCTGGAATGACCTTCCCCCCGATATCAGGACAACCACGGACCTCCGCTCCTTCCCCTTAAAATTAAAGACGCACTTTTTTCGTCTGGCCGGCCTTGGGTAGTCTCTTTTTAGGTCAGGGTTTTTTAGGGGTAATTTTTAGTTTAGTTATGGGTTTTAGCGCAGGATCTATTTAATCTATTTTTAACTTTGTATTTTGTATCTGTTTGTGGTTTATTTGTATTTTTAATTGCCTGTGCCCCGCCTCGAGTCCCCTTGGGGAGAGAGAGCGGGATATAAATTAAAATTATTATTATTATTATTATTATTATTAATGAGGTACAATCATTATTATCATCCTATATATATATATATGGTATACTGTTTCATATGGTACATTAACAGACATTTCTCTGAAAAAGGACAGCAATATCTGAATACTCTAATTCTCTGCAATCATCTTACTTTGGGAACATTACAACTTTTCCCGCAGCACATTCATTTTATTTCAAAATAGTCGCAATGACTTCATATAGTATATAAATAAAATATTTGTTAATCATATTATGGGAAGAAAAATCCATCTGGTTCCAGTTCCAATTCGGGAAAAAGACACTGGAAATATTGGGATGGAGGTTGATTGGAAAGATGGCTTATTGATGAAGCAGAACCCCAAGGGGTTGTGGTTCTGGACAGCTGATAAAATGGAGTTGAGAGTGGGAGGATTTTATAACTTCTTTGGGCTTTGTATTTGAGCTTATTCATGTGCAAGATCGTGTATTCTATTGAAGTCATGTAGGGTTTTTTGTCAAGTCATAGCTGGCTCTATAGACAAAAAAGGAAATGAAATCCTAGGTGCTTGTCTCAGCTAATTTGGCTGAAGTTTGGACTGATCTGGGGGTGATCAATGAAGGGGCTTGTGTTCTGAAAGGGTGTTGGGCAATCCCTATTGTGACTTACTAGCTTTGTCCTGTTTTGGATCTTGAGTGAAGGGCTAATCCTATCATTCTGCTTTGTTAGACTTTGCTTCAGGGAGTTTCAAAATATCGTGTCTGGAATGGATTGCCAAACCTGCAGTTCTAAAATCTGCCTTCTCAGTTTCTGCTTGGGGAAAGGAAGACTGGGGCTGCTTCCTGCCTCTAAAAATACCTGTTTCTAAATTTTTCATTTAGGCAAATCCAATATTCTGCCTTTTTAGTATTCCTCAAAATATATCATTCTTCTAGGAGGGGGGGATAACTTGCTACAATATTGTAAAGAAATCATAGTATAATTTTCAATCTAAAACTAAATATTTTGAACTGGAGCTATGCTAAGAAAAGGCTTCAATAAAAAAATGCTCAGCAACAATTTTAATTTGTGTCTTTTTTGGTAGTTTTGTAAAATTTAAAAAGAGTAAACAGTAAAACAAAAAGCCTAGTAATCAAAAACTATAGGAACACTATAAATAACTTTTGTCCATTCAGTATTTTAGCAAACATACGGTATATAGTACATTTAGCTCTATATTTTATTCAGATAATTTCTTCCATTAAGCCTGTGTTGATATTATCCCTAAAATCAGGAAACTTTATTGACTTGACTATTGTAAGAAAAACAGTTTTAAAAAATGTAGGTTAATTAATGTTAATGTTACACTTTTAAGACAATGTTTAATAGCTCATAAAGATGCTCAAGATCATATGAAACATGTTCTGGACAAAAATGATGGTAATTCCCTTTTTTCTTTCTTTTGAAAAAAGAAAGCATTTTTAAAGCATTCTATATTATTCCTTGGTTCATGAACATGAACAGAAAACTAATGGGTCTCATGCACATTCTTGCTTCTTTGCCTTTCTTTTTTATTTTCTGTATTTTACCTCTTTTAATCAGAGGTGGTATTCAGCACGTTCTGACCAGTTCTGGAGAACCGGTAGTGGAAACTTTGAGTAGTTCGGAGAACTGGTAAATACCACTTCTGAGTAGTCCCGCCCCCATTTATTCTCTGCTTCCTGAGTCCCAAATGATCAGAAGGGGAATGGAGATTTTGCAGTAACCTTCCCCTGGAATGGGGAGAGAATGAAGATTTTACAGTAACCTTCCCCTGCAATGCCCACCAAGCCACACCACTGCCACACCATGCCCACCAAGTCATGCCCACAGGAATGGTAGTAAAAAAAATTGAATCCCACCACTGCTTTTAACATTAATTCTATTTTACTCAATGTCTGTCTTGATACATTTAAAGCATTTCAAAAAGCTTTCTTAATCTAATGGGATCTAATCAGTGTTTATTTGCAGGTGCTTAAATATATCTCATGGGTTTCAGAGGATTAACATTAATTTATATGAGAAATGTCACCTGGGGAAAATTATAGGTTGAAAACTTCATTAAGAAATTTAGGATTGAGGATTCTTAATAAAGTCATAAACATCTAATTGCCTAAATTATATTATAATGGCTAAGGAAACAATTGCTGGATGGATTCTCACTGAATTTTTGCCAATATAAAATACTTCAAATTGTAAATATGCTTTTAAGGATAAAATAAAAACATCTTGTTTTCATGCAAACCCACTATTTAAAGGATCTGTCAGATGAAACGTGAGCCAATATGTCTTTGGATCTAAATAACCCAATACTTTTAACTTCAAGCATATAACAGCAAATCTCTCTCTCTCTCTTTCACTAATAATATTTGCTTTGCTAAATCACACATAAGAGGTGTGTATGCATATACACAAAACATTCTACGAAACATTCTACGCCCCGAGTCCCTTGGTGGGAGATGGGCGCAGGATACAATAAATAAATAAAAAAATAAATAAATAAATAAATAAATAAATAAATAAATAAATAAATAAATAAATAAATAAATAAATAAAATAAAATAAAATAAAATAAAATAATACAAAATAATAAAAAATGTCATAAAACATTTTATGTGCTGATCTTTCATTAGCTTTGTATTGTTTATTTTTAAGGCAGGTACATCTCTGATTGAATCCCAACTTTTTGAGTGAAGGGAGAATACTAGAAGCTCTGTTATTTATTTATTTATTTATTCATTCATTCATTCATTCATTCATTCATTCATTCATTATGCCACACATCCCACTTAGAAGTGACTCTAGGCAGCTTACAACCAAATTAAAGCAACTGGTAAAGTATTAAATCATAATTAAATAATAATTTAAAATTGACTTTAAAATTAACAAAGAAGGTAAGGAAGGCAGCAAGATGCATGTGGGGGTCTTATCCATCAACCACCTCCTTTATGACGTACTCCATTGGCACTCCAGGTCAGAGGCAGGCTTTCAGATCCTTTCAGAAGGCCAAAAGGCCTCATCTCAGGAGGCATGATGTTCCAGTTGGCAGGAGTCATGGCAGAAAAGCTCTTCTCCTGAACCTCACCAATCAAAATTCCTTCATTGATAACATCCACAACACGTACCTTTTGCCAATGAAGGTCAGATGGGCCAATCCCATCAGGATGATATGGTTACTCAGATAACCTGGACAGCCCCCACAAAGAAGTTTAAAGATAATAATAAATACCTTGAATTGGGCAAAGAAGCAAACTGGCAACCAGTATAGCTCATACAACAGTGCTGAAACATGGGCCACAGTAAGGGTCCCAAGAACTGTTCACAAGGGTGCATTCTGTGCCTGTTGTAGTTTTTGAGTACTATTCAAGGATAGCCTTATGTAGAGTATAATTGCAATAGTTGTAACATGAGATGATCAGGAACTGAATGACTGAGCATAGAGACACATTATCCAGGAAAGGGTGAAACTGGCACACAACACAAAGTTCTTCAAAGACTCTCCTAGCCATGAGTACCACCTGCTCTTTAAGCAGGAGTTTGAGAATTCAGGAGAACCCCAAAGTGTGCACTGAATCTAATCCTGACCTCATATGGAACACTGAACAAGTACTAACATTTACTGAATTTTCTTTTAAGCCAATTTATGGCAAACAAAGCAATATGGAGCATATTTTCCCGATGGAGTTATCAACTAGAATGCATGCATGCTCAGGACACAGAAATTTCAAGGAATAGAAAGACAAAAGAACAGTAACTGAATGAACAATAATTTATTGGATAAATTATTGATACAGAATTAGGATGCTGAAGGAAGAGGTGATAGGGGAAAAATCGCTAAGAGAAAAAGCAAGTAAAAAAGGAAAAGAGAGCAAAAAACCAAGGATGAGCTCTTAGTGCTTAAAATGTGATTTCTTCTTCTCCCTCAGGTTCTAAGTTACTATAGTTCACAGCTTGCAAGCAATTAAAGTTCCACAAGCAAATGCAAGCATGTGAATTGTGTCAGCTAAATAACTATGCTTGACATGCTTTTTGTACACAATTGTAAATATCTCTAGGGAAAACAAATGCTACGCTATATGTTCTGTTGATCTTTTAGATATACAAAAAAACTCTTGGATTTAACTAAAAAGTACAGGATTATTTTAGTCAATGAAATGCATATATAAGACACCGACAGAACTAATTTTCAAAACCACATGATATCTACCAAAGTGGTCCAAATTTGAGGTTTCCCCAAAGAAACTCAGTGAACCCCCTAATCCTGGGAGAGAGATTTGGAACAGCAAAAGTTATAATTCACACACACAATTTAATTCATATGCTAATATAGCTGCAAAACCCAGGGGAAAGGGATAGAAACACACTCATATTCAGAGCATATGCATTTCTTCTGCATTGACAACCATTGCCATAGGAACAGGATCACAAGCAGCTATTCTTGCTTTGTATGTATTGATTTCAATGAATTGCAGAAACCCAAGTATGCAGAAGACACATAGGAGAGGAATGTTAGTAGCCATAGGATATATATTGAATATCCATATAAACAGGCACATATCAATATATGCTAAAATTAAGAGGATAAATTTAATTATTTATTGGGTGAATTAGGGTAGACCCGTGATGGTGAACCTATGGCATGCGTGCCAGAGGTGGCATGCAGAGCCCTTTGTGGGCATGTGCACAATCACCAGCTGGTCTTCCATGGTCCATTGCACACATGAGCACCAGACAGCTGGTCCAGCATCTATGCGCACTGGCCAGCTGCTCTCTTATGAGTTTTGGTGTGAGCAGCTGTCCTGTGCAGACCAGCTGTCCAGTGTGCACGCACATGATGGAATCTGGAAAAGCAGCTGGCTGTCGTGTGTATGACACCAGCCAGCTGCTCTCTTCTGGGATTTGACACTGTGGAATGTGCACGCTCAGGTTTCAGCACTCGGTGCTAAAAAGAAAATTTCTGGTAGGTGTAGATCATCTACCAGAAGATTTCTCAGGAAAGTGATCTGATCATAGTAAAGTTTCTCCTTGCTGAAGCAGTAGTATTTATCTTCAATAAAATTCTACAGGGATGTCACAGCTTTTGGTTTGAAAGCAAGCATTTCTGGAATTGATTACAGACCTCCTTTATAGCAGGGGTCTCCAACCTTTGCAACTTTAAGTCTGAAGGACTTCAGCTCCCAGAATTCTCCAGCCAGCTTTGCTGGCTGGAGAAGTCTGGGAGCTGAAGTCCTTCAGACTTAAAGTTGCAAAGGTTGGGGACTCCTGTTTTATAGTATCTAGAAATATCAATTCTATGGCCTAAGATACTTCTGATGAGGATGTAAGAAATGTTGCTAACTTCTCCTGCCCAACCCCCAAAAAGATAGAAAATGGGGAGTGCCAGAAGCTGCTTCCTCAGAACATATGCCATCTCAGGAATTTCTACTGCCCTTCTGCCTTCTGTCTCCTGCTTTTCAGAAACAGTTCCCTCTTGGAATCTAAATTAACTATCTCTACATAATAATACCTCTTCAAAGATTTTCAAGGATTTAGTAAAAGTTCAACATGCTCATAGGTGTTATTACAGCATTTTATTAAAAATCATATTGAAAAGTTATACCTCTGGGTAGGACTTGTGAACTGAATTAATAGCACTTAATACTAGCACTCAGGTTTATATACTGCCCTATAGTGCTTTACAGCACTCTCTGGATGATTTGCAATGTCACCATATTTCCCCCAACAATCCTGATCTTCATTTTACAGACCTGGGAGGAATGGAAGGTTGAGTCAACTTTGAGCCAGTCATAATTGAAGGAATCAAACTCCAGGCAGTGTGAGCAGTTAGCCTGCAATACTGCGTTCTCACCACTGCACCACCACAGTTAAACCTTCCAGTCTCTCTTTTTTAACCTTTAGAATTCTCCAAATATCTCCATAATGGATGGAACTGAATGGGATAGAGATTTATAATGAGGTGAAATTCATATTCACAATATTCTTAAAACTCAAAATCCTTTGTAAAATTAGGTTAATTTTCTCATTTCAGGAACAGAATGACGGTTAAGAATAAATTATATACTTTAGGCTCAAAGAATCAAGCATCAATTTCTGCTATCTTTGATAAGGAAAGGTAGTTTTTATTTATTGTTTCTTTTACAAAGCATTAACCTAATTCTAAATTACATAAACATAAAAATGCCAAAAAAATCTACTCTTGTACCATGTAAATAAAAAGCAAGTTATTACCATATATATATGAAAATTAATCACATATAAGGTACACCATCTATTACTATGGTGTGCATTGTACACCATCTATTGTATTAAGACAAATCATGAAATCCAATAAACTTTAATAACATTGTGGTTCCTGCATATATGATTTTTTTTTCTAATATGGCAATCCAAGAGGCTTTATTAATCCACAACTAGGTTGTGATATTATCTAAACTCTTCCAGTGGTACAATTATTGTTTTAACTGCTACATTTAAATAGATTCTTTATTGTTAAGCTTATGATTTGATAATGTAACCTAAGAGAACTTCAATTCTTCATTTAGTTACGATGCCTATCCAATTTGCCTCCCCAAGAGTATAACTTTTCCACTAATGAAACAATGATACTTTTTTGGACAACCTGTCCACCATTTAGAAGAATAAATTTGATATATGTGTGCCACCCTACAGAGGTCAAATATCAACAATATATAATTTATTGTATTGAAGCTGAAGTGAATCTACCTGGATTCTATAATTGCTGCCAATTTATCTCCTATATGGGATTAACAGGATCTTTCAGATCTTAAATCATAGCCATCCCAGTGCATAATATGCGCAAATAGAAACCAATGTTTTCAAATAAAAATATTGCTTTGTATTCAATGGTAGCAATAAATGGTTGGGCCATTTGGATGCAATTGGTTGGAATGCTTCCATCCCATCTTGTATCTTTTTATTATTACAGTAGTCTTTTAGAAAACAAAACATTTTTTCTTTTCAGTTCTTCCATAATTGTGGAAAGTAAACATTTGGATGAACAAAATCTGCAGGTTTCCAAGGAAATTAGTTCATCAATTCCCAACTATTCAGTACCTTGTCTCTATTAAGTTTTCAACAACATAGATTATTATTCTACTTTGAAGCAATTAAAAAAAATCATTTTTTTAGTCTTTTGACATTATTTACACCAAAAAGCTCATAATGAGAAGAAATGCTTCTGATTGTAAGACTTCTCTTTTAAAGTGAAAATATTTTGAGACATAATCTGAAAATAGGATGAAATTTATCCATGATAACCTTAGTAACCATTAAATTAGACCTGAATGCACAGTCTTTGCTATTGGCAAAGATTTGGGTCCATCAATTTTATTTGGAGCTAGGAAAGAAACCTGGAATATCTGCTGTGAGTTTGTGAAGGCTCTCGGGACTTTGATCAAAGACATATACAACAGACACTGCTTGGGGATTTCTTCCCTCCTCCCTCTTTTTATTCTGCCAACAAAGCAACACATGTCTTCAGTTTCTATTCTAGGCAGCATTCTTTCTTCCCTACTTCTCTTGCCTCTGGGCACAGGTAACAGCAGCAATAAAGCAATCAACAACAGCTTGATTTAGAAGGGACTGACAGGAATTTCAAGGCAAGTTCCATCTCTACTGGTGAAGTAAATCTTCCTGTCTCTAGTAAAATTGCTTTGTTATGTGCTTATGTAGTATAGTGTATTGGTAAAATATGAGTTTTGTTACTCCTATATTTTTTCTACTTTTTGAAATTAATAAATTGTGCGCTTTTGTTTCTTTCACATTTCCAAGAAGACCATCTGCAAAGGGCGCTAGCCTTATGATGTTATCTTCTGCCTTCAGTAGGTCTTTGGACTCCACCCACTCCCAATCACTTCAAACGTTTTGGCCCAGGAAGCAACAAATCTACCACAGCCAACTTTGACTAGATCTATCTTGGTTTGCAAGCTGTTACCCCTCATCAAGTTGCAGCTTAAAATAGGCTGGATATATACAGTATATGAGAGAATGCTAGACAGACATTAGCAATAACCAACTATCAGATTTCCTTGAAAATCAGCTTTTTAAACTCTCAATATCTTGAAAGGTTTTTTTTTTTCAAGATTTGGATTTGGATTCTATGTGTTCTTCTAAGAACATATTCCCCAAGAGGTAGAGCAAGGGACAATGAATTGCAACTGGTAAAAAACAAAGGCAGAGGTCATGTCTGGATTCCTGTCAGACCACTTTTCAGAAAATAATAATGACAAGACTTTTACTTATCCAACAGCATCTGTAGGGAATATGTTTTGCATCTCTCACCTAAGCATCATTAAAGGACATTCCTGGATGAGAAACAGTGAACTATTTGGAGAAAATATTTTAAGAGTCTTTGCTAATAGACAAAGGGCAAACAAAAATAATCCTATGATATTTTCTTAAAGGAAACTTCATAGAAAAATATAGGTCAACAAAGTGATTTTTCTTTTGGGATAGTGAATGAGTTGAAAATAAGCAGAGGACTAAAACTGCAAGCAACAATGGAAGGATTCTTGAATGCATATTGTATCCATATCATATTGTTTTAATTCTCACCTTGCCTTGGTGGTGGGGTATCTTTCCGTGTCTTTCAGTATCTGAATAGAAAGTTACTGAAGACTGGTAAGGATGGGCTGTAATGGATACAGTTAAAATGCAAAGTAAACTCTGTTCTCTCATGCTTTGAGTAAACTAATTCTGTGTGGGTTGGAGTCTTATGTATATTTTAAACTATGCTAATCCTAATCTATATTTTCATATGTTCCATTCATCAAAATAGTAACAAACTGAAATTTGATGATAAAATTAGAGGCTCATGCAGAAAGTTTTGTTGCGTGATAAAGCAACATACTACAGGAATATTTTTCCTGAGACACAAGATAGGAAGGTTAGCAATCCCTTCCCCATCCCAGTTTTGTGTCATCCACAAATTTAATGAACTTCCCTTCAATCCCCTTATCTAGGTTATTTAGGAAGATGTTGAAGAATATTGGACCCAAGACAGAATCTTGAGGTACCTCATTGCATGCTTCCCTCCATGCATATGTAATTTCACTGAAGATTACACATTGAGTGCAGTTGGTCAGTCAACTGAAAAATCCATGTGATGTGGTACTACCCATCCCATATTGTTCTATCTTACCAAGAAGGTTTTGGCCTACTTTATTATAATAATGCTTTATTGAAGTCTTAAGTATTCTATAACCACAGAATTTCCTTGGTCAACTAATTTAGTCACTTTATCAAATAAGTCAATATTTAGCATGACGTATTTTTAACAAATCGATGCTGGCTTCTGGTAATCACCTTATTCATTTCTAGCTGGTGACAAATTTGCTGCTTGATTATCTTTTCCAGGATCTTCCCAGGTATTGATGTCAAGTTGATTGGTCTGTAGTTTCTTGGATCTTATTTTTTCCACTTTTTGAAGATTAGAACTACATCAGCTCTTTTATAGTCCTCTGGCAGTTCCTCAGTAGTCCAGGAGCTCTGAAAGATTTCACCTGGTGGTTTAGAGATCACATCAGCTATCTCCTTCAGTACCCTGAGATGTAAATTCTCTGATGCAGGAGATTTGAATTCATTCAAAGCAGATATGTATTTGCTTACCAAATTCTTGTTTATCTTGACCTGCTTTCCTGTTCTGTGTCCCATTGCTTTTGCATCAAGACAGATGCAAAGAAGAAATTAAGCACTTTTACTTTTTCCCTGCTACCTGTCACCTTCTTGCTATCTTGTCCCAGTAGTGGGCTGAAGAGTGCCTTGATTTTTCTTCTTGCTCCTTACGCATTGACCAATTTTCATTATATTTGGCATTTGTAATGTAATAAAACTACCTAAGTTTCTTCCTTCCATTGTATTTTTGTATAAAAACTTTCAAGATAATCACAGTTTTGTAGAGAAAAACTGATTTCTCATATTCAGCATTTACTTTATCTTCTTCTTTGATTTTTAAAGATGATAACCTAAAACCTTCCACAAATTTCAACTAATTAAACATTTCCTAATAGTATATGTTGTATTTTACAAACAGGGGATTTCTCTTGAAATTGAACAAACTTCTTTCTCTAGCTTTTATATTACCAATTTTGTTTTTTTTTCATGAACAGCTGAACAAAAACTAATTGGCACAGATACAATTAATTCATTAATTAAAATGTTGCAGCTCAGCCTTTCTCTGCCTTCTGTTCTATACATATGTTACACATACATATCTTCAATGTTCCTCTTGTAACTGGCCAATTACAGAAGTTGAAGTCTAATAGGATTGAAGGACAACAATTTACAGAAGGTTTTCCTAATTAACTATCTGACAAAAGTCTTAATTATATCAGGATGGCTACTCAGTCATGATATCAAAACACTTTAAAACATGAACTAGTATTTTTTAGCAATTAATAAAATTGCATTTAAAAGAAATTGCTCTCACCTTTTGTAAAAATATATCCTCCAGTAAAAGCTTATTCCTATTCCCTTGTGAAGATTTTGTGAAGATTTTTGAGTTTACAAAGAAAAAAGACCATTGAACACTTCAGAGAAAAGGCGCACATTTCTTTACTTCACTCCCTGAGCAGTTTGCAATATGAGTATATTGCCCCCAACAATCTGGGTCATCATTTTACCTGCCTCAGAAGAATGAAAGGCTGAGTTAATCTTGGGCCTGTTGGGATCAGATTCCAGACTGTGGGCAGAATGCAATAATAATAATAATAATAATAATTTTTATTTATAACCCACTCTCTCTCCCCGAAGGGACTCGAGGCGGGGCACAGGGAATTAAAAAACAATTAAAACAGACAAAATACAAAGTTAAAAACAAATTAAACTGGCCCTGCGCTAAAAACCCCTATAAAACTAAAACTATCCCTAAAACCCCTAAACAATTTAAAAATTTAAATTACCCTAGGCCAACCAAGCAGAAGAAGTGTGTTTTTAGTTTCTGTCGGAAGGAGCGAAGGTCCGTGGTTGTTCTATACCACATTCTAACCACTGTACCTCTAGGGCATGGCTTCATTTTTTTAATGTATTATTATTTATTACATGTATTATTTATGTGATTATGAATGAGAAGTACACTCTTAAAAAATTATGTGTACTTTGCTTATTTTATCTATCTCTATGATTTAAATAGATAAATAAATCATCTAAAAGATGCTATTTTAAGATTTAAGCAAGCAGATTAAATGTAACAGCATTGCCTAAATTAATAATCAATTAGGCTTTTTGACAGGTTTGTTATTAATCTATATATTTCCCTCTATATATTTTCTTCTTTCCATATAGTTTCATGATTTTAGGAACCGTCGTGTTTCTTTGAGTCGAAGACGCTCAACTGCATACTAAGTCATTAATATAAAATACAGTTTCAAATGTGGCTGGAAAAAACTTTATGAAACAATCAAAACTGTCAAAAACTGGGGGGAAATGAAACAAATCTATTCCAGGAGCTTTCAAGTTAAATAATCAGCAATTTCTAACCTTCAGATTATCAAAGCCATTTCTTTTATTGCCCATAATCTGGTTCACTGACAGGAATGAATAAATCAACTTCATGTCTTGGGCTGTGGACACAATTTTTAGTTTGCTTGTTTCTCGTGTACAGCCCCAGCATTTCTTGCCCTGCCAGGTTTCTCATCAAGCTCTAAAGGGAATAACTGTTATGTTCTAGTTCTATATAAAAGCAACTATACAACTCAGTAAAACAAACCAGTCATCAATAAAAGCTATAGAGGAAAAAAGTATATACACCCCTAGTAGCAAATAAAACATCTGGATATAGATTGTGTAACAAAAATTGCCAAATTGCCAAAAATGTTGGAAGGATTTTTAAACCTCCAATAGGTTACTGAAAAATTGAGTTTGTCATTTACAAACAGTTTATGACATTCTTGGAAATGCCTCAGTTCTCTTTGGAAATGCCTCAGTTCTCTTTGAAAAGCATATGTGTATGAGTAGAGGTTTATTATCATAATAGAAAAGAATGCATGGCAGCAAATCAAGTCAAATGATTGGATTGGTAGTAAATGTTACTTACAGATCACAAAAATACAAAACTGTACTATACTTTTCTCTTGCCTTTCTGTTGCACTCCAGTTCTGTCTTACCATCTGGAGCAATGCTCCCAAACATTAGAACCAACATGTCCCAAAAGTGCTGTTCAAAAGGCAACCGGACTTCCTTGGTTTTTCTCCTTGAAAATTTCTATGGCTAGGGAGCCAGAACAGAAAAAGCTTCTTGAACGAGAAGCAAAATGTTTCACTTCAAAAGTCCTTTGGAAAAGCACCTTTGGGACAACCATGATCTGGATGATTGAGAATCTCCATAGACATTAGGACCAACATTATTCCTATTATCCCAACATAAATTCCTAATATCCTCCATCATTTTGCATGATTGGGATCGATTGCTGCTCTAGTTTGTGATTTGCAATTACTGATTTACAAAAGGCTATTTTCTTCACCACTTTTTCTATTGTAATGAGAAGCTAGGATTTTTTTTTTTAGTGACCAATAAGGAAACTTTGAATGAAAGGGGGCATGTACTGAAGGGCTAATTCAGGTTCAATTCAACAGGCTTCCCATTATTTGAACATTGAAAATATTTAACCTTGAATTATTCTGGATACTTTACAACTCCTCTACATTAAAGCATTAAGGCAAATGACCAAATGATTCCAAAATGGAGCTGTGCTTCTGAATGTTTGCTTTTTAAAAAACCCGGAGAAAATAGTTTCGGTTAAAGAAATTGGAGCATTATCTCCAATGTTAGCTATATCTCTTCTCATATTTAACCTTCCCAATTACTGTTTCTGCACCTTCTTTCCAAGTTTTATTTTTCTGTGAATAATCTCAGCCACTTATAGTGCTGTATTGCCATTTAGTTACATTATTTAAAGCACAGCTAAAGTAGTTAAGACTCGGGGAAATTCTTGCAGTATATTGCTGTTCTTATTTGGAATCAGTAAACACAATCCCTTCTTTGAAAAAGGTAAGATTCCCCTCAATCCAACAAAAGGGACACAGGTTTTCCACAACCCCTTTTCAGAAACAAAATGCTGAGAGACAGAATCCTGGGTCAAGTCTTAGATCATGTATAGCTCAATATTTTGTGATATGTAATGTTTGCTGATTTTATTAGTATTATGGGTAGAAATATGTTAACTTACAGAACTTCTCTTTCCCTGAAATAGTCCCAAAATAGTTGAAAATAATGTATAACTATTCAACATCATCAACAAAAAAAGAAGAAAGATGCAGCTTCTTTAACATTAAATCCATGCATGGGACACTGGTTTTCATCTATGGCCTGGTTGAAATACTTTTAATAGGCAATGCAACATTTTTTAAAATGGGATATCAGTGAGATTTCCAAAGAGTATGAGAAATGATAGATAATGCCTATTTTTCCAATTGTAGTTTTAATAACACAGTGAAGACAAAAGCAATCAGATTGTTGAGATCAGGGGTGGGTTGCTGCTGGCATTACTGCTGGTTTGCTGTATGTGCATTTTGTGCGTATGTGCTCAGTTGAGTATAATTTGTTCTGCGCATGCACAGAACATTAAAAAAGGATGTTAAACCATGATTAAAATCTTTTTATGCTTTTTCTCCACTCTGTGATAGAACTGGAATGGGAATTACATCCACGTTTCTGAGGCAGCGGCTAACAGCGATGGTGGGTAGCCAGGCCGGTCGGGCGCTGCGCCAATGCAAAACAGGCAAGGCGGGCAGAGGGCTGGCATTGGAATTGACCATAGCGTTAATTTCCTGAAACACATTAGAAACGTGCACTTTCTCTTTTCTTTCTTTTCCATTTAACCAAACTAAGCCACAGTAACCTGTGGCCGAGTACGGCTAGTATACTGTAGATATAAGAATGGAAAGTACTTCTATGAGTCAAAAATTATTCAGCAGAGAAGACGCAAACAGAGCAGACATTTCAAAAATAAAAGCAAGCTTCAGTCTCTCTAGTGGATCACACACTGGCAAGACTGATTTACTGAGCACATACCCTTCCCATCTACCATTTGGGGTTGAATGTTTAGTAAAGTTCTGACCAATATTTGAAACAGAAAATCAGTACATTTAAAAAATATACCTATTCCTTAAAAAGGTGATTTCTCTTTTTAGATGCATGTGATTTGCTCAAAGAGCTGAAATGTCCCAAGAAGCTAGGATTTTGAAAGGCAAGAAAGGCATACACTCTTATGATTGTAAGTCTTCAGTGCTAATAATATTTTACCAGAGAATGTATCACGGTCTTGAACGAACTCTCAAATTAAATTGAAGTCTTTCTGTGCCCAGAACTCTTCCTAATTTCTAAAAGAAATAATACAAAGCTCAGTATTTTTGTTTGCTTTGGTATTATAGAATATGCCCTTATATCCTTCTTCATTTGTTCCATTTTTCTCCTTGTTCCCATTTATTGTGAAAATGATTTCACAAAGTGAAAATGATTCTACAAAGAGGTCAAGTTTTTGTTGAGCAAACCATTATAAATGGAAACTACGCTCTGTCTGTCTATCTATCTATCTATCTATCTATCTATCTATCTATCTATCTATCTATCTATCTATCTATCTATCTATCTATCTATCTGAAAATTAACTATAAGATGTTACATATATATATGTTTAATAATTTATTTAAGTATTTGATAAATGTATATGTCCCCCTTGAAATCTCCTGGCTTTTACTGACTAATTCTTGTGTATCTTTAGTCTATTCATTAATTGTGAGGGGACCAGATTTTAAATCTTGACCATCCAAAATCATATTGATCAGATTTCTCCCACTACCATTAAAGTCAATTCTTATGTAGAAGTTATAGATAACAAACACCATAGTCTTTCCAGTCAAGCAAAGTAATCCTCTCAGCTTCTATTCTTTTCTTATGGTTTCACTGATACCACTATCCTTGGTGTAAAAAAACAATATTGTATAGAATCTGGACTGACTATGGACCTTTAGAATATATTCAGCATACTTCGCTCATTACTGCAGCAATAAGAATATAGTTCCAATTCTTGCTCAGAGAAATATAATCATTCAAAATTAAAATTACAACTAAAAGCAAATTTCCAAAGAGAGAACATTTCTGAGGGTTTATCTTAAATCCCTCTTCCACTATATTCCTAATTGAGAGCATGAAAGACAATGATTATTTTCTGATACTAAAACAAGAGGTCTATCGTATTATTTCTTCTCTCAATGTTCCCTTGCTTACAAAAAGGCAGAGAGAATTAAATGGGCTGTTATGTTTCTTGTTCTCCTTTGTGTTCCTTCAGCAACTGTAGTCCTTCATCTGACATGAGTAATCATTATAGATAGTAAATGCTGGATAACAGTAGCTGTCAGAAGGAAGAGCTAATAAGGAAGATTCAAAGACCACTAACATACAGAGCACTCATTTGCTTCAGTCCTATGACACTATCACTATACAGTAGATGTCCTATATGATCCTTGAGTAGCTGGGATCAGATAGATCAGCAGTCCCCAACCTTTGCAGCCTGTTAGGAGGCAAAGGGGAACTGGCTGGCCTCTTGCAGCAAGTCAAGCTGCGCAGGTGTGCGCCAGCCCGCCGCTTGCGCAAGTAGAGCTGTACATGTGCATGCACGTGCACCAATCAGCCACTTGTGTGGCCTGGTTCCAAACAGGCCAGGGTCTAGAGATGGGCTGCAGCCTGGGGGTTGGGGACCCCTGATATAGCTATCTAAAGAAGCACCTAGCTTGCAGGGAGAGCAAGCATAGAAAAATAAAAGATGAGGAAAAGAGGGATATGGAGAATGGAGAATTTAAATTTAAATTCTGTTACCATGAGCCAAAAAACCTTGATTTTTTTTTTTTAAACACTCCTGAAACTATTACAAAACTCCTGAAACTATTGCAAAACATTGGGAACATAGAAGTCTCTTATTCAGTTCAGTCAAGTCTCGGCGTCTCATCACTTTTTCTGTCATGGACTTATTTTCTTAGTCTTAGTATCTCAGTATTTTATTTCCTATAGGGAAATAAAATATTTAGTCGCTTTTCATGAATGTTATAAAGAATACAATAGAAAGTATCGAAATATTTTCAACATTTAAAGTGCTAAACGTTATTTCTATTTTTTTTAAACAAAAGACACTTGTACTGGAAAGATGAGATGCTAGTAAGATTTGTGGTATTTTGAGCATTGTGAAGTCTATGCTTCTTTGTTCATCCTTCTCATTCTCTCTCTCTCTCTTTTACTCTTACAGACCCAGACTGCTGTGTAAGTTTATTTATTTACTTATTATCATTTTTGAACCTCCAATTTCCCTCATAGCAATACTCTGGGTGGAGACTGAGTATTTTTAGATAATATTTTTTATTTTTTTTTAAAGTTACATTTTTAAGCCACAGGATTTATAGTCATAGGATAACTAATTAAAACTTTTCACTAGTTAGGGTGAACAATATTATTAGGTCCAAATTGTTTTCAAGGGTTTTGATTAGAGTTGCTCATAAAGTTTAGTTGCATTCAGGAACCAATTAAAGTTAGAAAATAAATTATGTTTATGTCCCCTAATAGACACTTTATTCAATAGGACACTGGGATCCATTACTGTTAAATGCCTTTTAATTCATTTATAAGTTTGAACAATATATTTTTAGAAGAGTTATCTATATTTAATAAGTCATGCACATATTACTTTATGAAATCCCATTTTATAAACAATCTTATTAATTTAATCTTATTCTGGAAAACATAACACTGTAAACATATCATTTATATGTATGTTTTCAACATACATGCGTGGGAAACTTGATTTTTTAAAAGAATTTTTTTTCATATCATGGAAAAAACCCACCACTGCTACTTTCTATTTAGAAAAAAGGAGTTAAATATGCTGGCCAGCATTCTGTCTCTTTGGTAGGCATATAAAACTAATTTTCCTCTGTATCTCTTCAGTTTCTGAGAAGCCATTCTCTCCAGATCCTTAGTAATTTTTCTCTGGATTTTGATCCACTTTAGGAGATTACAAATTCTCTCAAACAAATAAAACTTAAGCAGTCTATCACTGGAAAACATACTGTAACTCTTTAGTAAAATTAACAACAAATTTTCAATAAGGTAATGCAGTGTTACCTCAGTACTGGACAGTTTTGAAACTCATACTCGATGTATTTTGATATGAAAATTTTGTCCTGACCCTTGTTGTTTGTTTGGTACTCAACATGCAAATTACAACTTGCTGGTTTTGGTTGCCTTGTGACTGGTTATCCTTTCCAGCAGGAAACAAGGGTCATGGGCTAGTTATGTGGTTTCAGAATTCTGGGAGCTGAAGTCCTTCAGACTTAAAGTTGCAAAGGTTGGAGACCCCTGGTCTAAAGCAAGCAGACTCCAAGCAAAAACAAATCTGAATTAATTTATCAACATGTGTTACTTTCAAGTCATGTACCCTATTTTCCTGAAAATAAGACCTTCCTGGATAATAAGCCCAATTGGGCTTTTGAGCGCATGCACTAAAATAAGCCAAGTTCATCTCCTCAAAAATATTACAACACAGCATTAACCATGATGGGACCACGCTCGCCGCCTCCTGCACCTCAAAAATAATAAGATTTCCCCGAAAATAAAGCCAAGTGCTTATTTCGGGGGTCAAAAGAAAATAAGATCCTGTCTTATTTTCAAGGAAACATGGTAGTAACTTTGTAGTTGACCAATTTCAGTCTTCTCCCAAGTTTTCATAATTCAAATATTATTTAACGCTTATCTCTTATATGTGTTTGTTGAAGGCAAATAATATCTGATTTTAATTTTTTCCAATAATGAAACATTTTTTTTTGAGGAACATCTGTCCTACATATAGGAGACAGAATACCATAATATAGAATGAAGGGGAAATTGTCCTTTTTCCTTTGCTATGTAATTAGGTACTAAACAGCAGCTCTTAAACAGCAGCTCATAATGGTGGTTTTATCTAAATAGTAACATCCTGAGAATAGGCAAAAGGAAATGCATTATGACATTAAACACAAATATTATATCATCCCTCCCCACATTTTTCATTACCTAGATGACTAAAAATCTAACTTGAAGGGGAAGCTATCTAATTAAATTTTCCTAAAATGGAAATCATGCAAGATGATCCAGCTTCAAAAACACATTATTGTGAAAGCAGCAGGGAAGTTGCAATCTTAGTGCTCTTGCAGAGTGATAAGTAAATATGGTGAAGTCGTATTATACTAGTCTGTTTAAATGAATTAGTCAGAAGAGCCACTTTTGCATTATCAGGATGAAAGACAGCATTAATATATACAAATCGCATGATAGATTATGGTTTTGAAAGCTTCCCATTGAGAAAGAGACAGAAGGACAATGGATGTCTTCAAACGGATTCTAGGGATTATTACTAACAATACCATATACTGAAGGGAAATCTTCCCCCCCACTAATCAATCAAATCTAAAATCCACCTGTTTGGGCGGTGGGATAATGTAATGCAATGGGATAATGAAGCAATCAAAACAATTATGCTTGGCAAAATTGAGGAAATTGAGTGGGGAGGGAATGGGGATTTTGCAGTATCCTTCCCCTGCCATGCCCACCAAGGCATGCCCACCAAGGCATGCTCACAGAACCAGTAGTAAAATAATAATAATGCCACCACAGCCCCTAGTCCTTATTTTAATTAAACTAGATATATCCAATTCTAGCAACCGTTCTTTATGTATTTTAGCCTCCAGTCCCCTAATAATCTTTGTTGCTTTTCTCTGCACTCTTTCTAGAGTCCCTGAGCATTTTTTTTTAATATTGTGGCAACTGCAGTATTCCAAATGTGGTCTTACTAAGGCATTGGTAAGTAGTATTAACACTTTACTTTACTTTACTTTACTTTATTTCATATTTCTATACCGCCCTCTCTCCCTGACGGGACTCAGGGCGGTACACAGGAAAGGATAAAAACAAAGAACAATAAATACAATCAGAAATGGTTAAAAAGAATTAAATCGATTTCATCCCGGGCTAAAATACATAGATAAAAACCCCAACTAAAATCGACTTCACGCGATCTTGATTCTATCTATCTGTTAATACAGCATGGAACTGTGTTGGCTTCTTTGGCAGTGCTGCACACTGCTAGATTATTTTTTAAATGATTGCCCACTAGGACTCCAAGATCTCGCTTTCCCTATAAGTAGGGCAGATGTTCCTCAAAAAGAAAAAAAAGTTTCATTATTTGAAAAAATTAAAACCAGAAGTTATTTGCCTTCAACAAACACATATAAGAGATAAATCTTAAATAATATTTGAATTATAAAAACTTGGGACAAGAATTTATATCAGCAGGGACAGCCAAGAAAAATATGAGATATTTTATATATAAGCCTTAGCTACAATCTAAATTAATAATGAATGGCAATTATGGCAAATAAGTAAAGGTTGAAATTTAAATGGAATGAAAAAATTGATATTGGGAATATATTTACCAAATGATAATAAAGCCATAGTTTTAAAGGATTTATGAAAAAACAATAGATTTGACTTATAAAATTAGAGTCTTCTGGGGAATTGAAATAGAATGATAAGTGGAATTTCTCTGAAAAGAATTAAATCAACTCAAACTAAATTGTTGAAGATAGATAGATAGATAGATAGATAGATAGATAGATAGATAGATAGATAGATAGATAGATAGATACATGATAGATAGATAGATAAACTTTGAGTTCATTTATAAATGGAAGTCTAAAACTGTCCATTCCAAAAAATATACATATTTTTCTGAGAACCTTTTATGAGAGATCCATATTTCTAGCACTATAAAAATAAGGCTATTGCCTAAGGACTTTCTCAAAACAGTTTGTTATGAAAAAATGGCTTTTCTGCACAGACCAATGATTTCTTTTTCTACGAGAAAAGTAGAACAGAGTTTTTGGATGTTTTATTTTTCCAGAAAGTCAGGATATTGAAACTTTGTCACATTAATTAAAAATATTTTGCAGTCAGTGGAGTGGATCCAATATAGGATTACAGAAATAAGCTTTACACTATTGGCATAGGTGACTAAATACATGCCTATGACAATGTATTTTTCCCCCCCAGAAAGAGATAGGGGTGTGTTTTCATTGTCTAAAATGATAGCTAGAATAGAGTGAACCTAATATCACTATCTCTGGGAAATGTCAGAATATGTGAACAAAAATTGTTTAAAATTCTTCTCTTGTTCTTGATAGTTTTTTTTAAAATCCTCTTGATACAGCCATATTCACTTAGAATGCCAGACTGTGGCATTTCAAATATTTCTTAGTGCCAAAAACCTATTCAGAGGGTGACATGATTCAGAGACAAGATTTCACAGATACGCTTGGAATCATCTAAAAGAATAAATTTGAAGTAATATTTGCTTCAGTGTGATTATAGTGAAGAGCTCAGTGGATTTGAGCCAGAAAACATGCTGAATTCTGCTTCTGTTTAAGTTGAGATTTCTAATATCATGAAAAATCTCTGATACAAAAACAGTTGCTTGAGTGTAAATATTGCAGTTATTTTCAGGTGTTTCTATAAGCAACGTAGTCTGAGGCTCATGTGGAAGTACTCATGACTCACACATAATGTATCAGAGTCTACTTATATGTTGATACTACCAGATGAATTGGACTACATCCCCAGTATCTTCTTCCACTGAATTGCTGAAAAGTAGGACGACAATCTTCATCATTGCCACACAGTAACTTATCCCATTGGTAAGGCTGACTAGAGTCATTAATATTAAACTTTATATTCCACCACAAAATCATTATTGTGCAAATGTTGTACTACGTTTCTGCATTCATATTCACTGCCCATTAAATATGAATAATAGCATACTAAGAGAAGTAAGAGTATTGTCTTCCAGCAGTGATTGAAATCAAAATCTGAACCAAGGGAAAAGCAGACTAAGAACAAGGCATACATTCAATGCAACTGTGGCTAATTATGGTTAGCTTTAATGAGGGAATGAATAGAAAACAGGGAGTAGTTAAACACATTTTATTAAAGTATTGTAGGAAAAGACTGGCAGAACCAGGGAGAACAGTAAAAAAAGGAATCAGCCTAGAATCACTAAATAGCCACAAATGAATGGAGTCCAACCCTTATAGAAATGAAGAAATGTCCTCTTGCACTATACTATGAAGACACAAACTATTGTTTTGTCTAGTTATAATGAAAGAATCCACTGTTTGCAACTCCAGAATAACTTTTTCATTTGTCTCTACCCTTATCCATGTCCCTACATTTTGGGCCAATTTGGGTGTTATAAAGAAGTATAAAATTCACTAAATGAGTAATAATCGCAATAGCAATAGTACTTAGATTTATATACCACTCCATACTGCTTCACAGCAATCTCTGAGTAGTTTACAATTTCATCACATTGCTCCCAACAGTCTAGATATTCATTTTATTGACTTTGGAAGGATGGAAGGCTTAAGTTAACCTTGAGCCTCATCAGGATCAAACTCCAGGCTGTGGACAGAGTTATCCTGCAATACTGCATTCTAACTACTGTGCCATGCGGCTCAATGAAAATATATAATTCCTTTTTTTTAATTAAACTCTACAAGTTTAATAAATTATTATGTTTTTATTTTATTTTATTTTTTTATAATTTTAATGGTTAAGTAATAATAATAATGATATAATAATGTTAAAATCTATTATGAAATCAATTTCCATAATTTTAGTATTAATAAATACATATGAAGGCTTCTATGGGAGCATCCTAAATATCATGAAAGTTTCAGTTCAAATGGACATCTTTGAATGGAGAAGTTGAAATATACTTACAAAGACTATTTTTTCCTTAATGCCATCAATCCCATTTTACATCTCAAGAGAAAAGGTGATGAGTTGTATATGTCTTTGTAATGTCTAGTCTAAAGGCAGCTTTTATTGTGGAGATAATATCCCATTGTCTATTCATTCTCTTTGCTGTTTCAGAATGATATAAGGGAAAGAAAAAGGAAATAGAGACAAAATTGAAGTATGTGAAACAGATTAATTTTGAGCTTGGAAATAAACCTGGGAAATAGTTGGCATATAAACTGAAAAAGGTAAGTGAAAATTATATTAAAAATTCAAAAAAGAAATAAGACATCAGTAGATAGTACTAAAGAAGAAGGCGGAGCCTCCCGTATCGACACAACCGGGCTCCCTAAGCTGCAGGGACTCGGCTGGCTTTCATCACCCCCATGATTCCATAGGAATCTAAGCTGCCCTGGAAGGATGGTGAATAGGAGATAAGCCTTCGCTGGGTGCAGGGATCCTGCAAGATCCCTGCCCAATATGAAGCAAAATCTCTGAAGGGAGACGAATCGCATCCCCCCCCTTTCTGGAGGGCGGCCCAAGGCAAAGGGAGAATCTCCTGAAATGAAATGAATTGCTTGAAAGAGAGGATAACATTGGGAAGGTATTTTGTTCTACATTTGAAACACTATGCTAAGAAACCTTTTTTTTCACTAAAACTTTGAATCTAAAGATAAGCGGCGATTTTTAGCTGAATTGTGAGATTTCTCCGGTCTACAGGACATTTTGAAATGGTGGATTGAACTGTAATGAAAGAAATAGCCATTTCCGTTCGCGCTGAAAGGGATCGGATTGTGTCTGATTTTTCTAATTTCTTTGTCTTTTTAATTTATTTCACTCAAAACTTTGAAACTTGGAACACCTTTACAATCTTACAATTATTTGGATACTCTATTGCGCATTTTTAAATTTAAATAAGGACTATATTTTTATCTTTTTTTTGTTTCTGTTCTCCTTCCAACAAAAAAGATTGAAATATTTGTAAGCTAGGGGAAGGGCCTTCTCTGTGGTGGGTCCAGCCCTCTGGAACGACCTGCCCCCCGACCTTCATACTATCACGGACCTTCGCCTCTTCCGTCGAGCATTAAAGACCTACTTTTTTCATGCGGCCAGCCTGGCATAGTTTGTTTTTACTATCGCTTGTTTTTACCATCATTTTAATAGGGTTTCTTAATATTTTAGCACGGGTTAAATTTGTTTAATTTAGTTTTAAATTTATTTATTGATTGTATTATATGTATTTTATCTTTTTTATCTTTTATTATCCCTGTGCACTGCCCTGAGTCCCAACGGGAGAGAGGGCGGTATACAAATTAAATTAATAAATAATAAATAAATAAATAAATATTTAAACTATTTATTACATTGTGTCCCTCTCGGAAAAACGGTGGGTGGACATGTATGAGCAGAACTTTTGGAAACATTTAATAGAAACAAATTAACAGAAACAAACTAACCGCTAACAAGGTAATTGGAGTTACTTTTTCTTACTTTGTGGATTCGCCAAAATGTGTACGCACATAGATATATATACTGCAGAAAATCAGGAGCTTCTGACTGAAATCTTGAAAGAATTAAAAAAATGCCATGCAATATTCGATAGAAAGTTATTTACTATACCAAGTGAAGAAATTAAAGAAACTAAAGAAGAAAAGGAAAGCGATCGTGACAATGGACTGGATTTAACTGAGGAGAAAGGGGAAAGTCCAGGAAAGGGGAGAACATCAAGACCTTATCAGAAATTTGGATTTCAACCGGACTGCCAAGAGGAAGGGGGAAAAAAAGGAAAGAAAGGAGAAACCACATCCAGGATAAACTTGATAAACAAAATATGAGGAAAGGAGTTGGTCAGCGTTATGATTGGACAGCTATATTGGATCACAATGTGCCAATGGAAGTTTATAAAGAACTTGGAAAGAGGGAAAAAAAGAGATGGAGAATGCAAACTATAAAAAAGGCAAATTTAATTCATCCTTGGAGAGATAACGGCTAAAAAGAGGAATTTCTATCCCTTGATGAGTAATAATTAGGTTGTGTTTAAATTACTATCAAGGATTATTAATTAATTGATTGTTAATAATAATTATAGATGCTTATAATAAGATTATGTTTTTGTTAATGATATATATTTGCTTATCTATAGATGGGAAACTATACTATTTAGATGGTTATAGAATACTCTTGGTAAATGATCAATCAATTAACAACTACTTATAAAATTCTAGATAATTATAGGGAATCTATAGAGATATGATGGGATTAAATAAGGGATATTAATAGCTAACCAGGATTTAAAGATATTATTAAAGAAAAAAATAGATTGAGGCTAAAATACTTGACAAGACCTGTGGATATTGATATTAAATTACAGTATAAAATTGTTAGATTTAAAATTAATAAAATCAGATTACTTATGAATAATAACTACTTCTGAGGGGCACAGAATTTATGGATACCCGATTAGATTTTCACATTTTTAAATTTATCTAAATCTATTTATTTGTGGATATTGTTTCTGTTTCTCTTTTGCTTGGTTTTATAAACAGAATGCCATTATATAATTATGCCTTATATAAAAGGACATTAAAACAAGGGGAGAGAGGAGAAGGAGAGAGGAAGGGGAAGGAGAGGAGAGAGGGAAGAGAGGGATAGGAGAGAGGGGCGAAGAGGAGGAGAGAAAGGAGGAGTGGAAAAGGGAGAGAGGAGAAGGAGAGAGGAAGGGGAAGTAGACAAGAGAAGAAAGGAGGGAGGGAGGAAGAGGAGAAGAGAGGGATAGGAAAATGATAGATAAGGTACAAATATGCTTATGGAGAGCTAATCATTGTTCTTGGGAGTTGATGGCAAGACGAATCGATGTAAATATTTAATACTATAAAATAATGTTGGTTATGTAACAGTAAAAAAAAAAAGTAGATAGTACTAAAATTGAGAAATACATTAAAAAACAAAATTTACAAAAACGTTCACAATACAAGAGACAAAGTAGGACCAGTCTTGTATCTATTATGGATATATTGGAAGTTATCAAATTAATTAAAATAGGAAGACACCAGAGCAGACAGACTACCTGGTTTTTATTATTAATGTTTTGAAGACAACCACTTAAGAAAATGATGGATTCTATTTACAAGAAAACGTAATGCCGGTATCTTGGAAAGAAACCAATACTGCAATGTTACCCAAGGAAGGAAAAGATCTAACTTCTACTAAAAATTATAAATAAATTCATTTATTGAACAATGATTAAGAAATGTTCTCATCAATTTTGGCATACTGACTAAAGGAGTTTTCATCAGACTTTATTCATGAATATAAATTTGGATGTCTGCCTGAAAGACAATTAAACGATAATATGAGTACTGTAGTTTGATGTGATAGAATATTTACAATATAATAAAAATAACTTGTACATATACATCTCAAAATCCCAAATAATAGTCAAAGTGACTTGTTTAAACCATGTGATATTCAGAAGGGACAAGACAAAGTTGTCATTTGTTGCTTATTTTGGTTTTTGAAATTTAGAATAGAGACATTAGATGAGAAGATAAAGGGGCCTAAATATTAAAATGAGATCTTTACATTGACAGCTTTTTATGATACTTTGGTTTTAATCTTACAGAATTCCCTAAAGGGATTGAATTTTTGATGATAAAATCAAATGATGTAAGAGGAATAAGCAGAAAACAAAAATATTTATTTAAAATGTGACACAGAAAACAAAGACAATATTTTCTAAATAACTTATTTTTTGTTTATTTTTTCCTATATTTAATATATGTTTGCAAACAGCTAGAATGAATGCATTCATATTTCCTAATTACCTTAATGTTTTACTACCTTTATTTAATTAGTTGTCGTTTGAAAAATGCCTATAAAAATGGTGAAATGGTGCATAATAGGGCAATTTTTAAAAAATCAATGTGCCTTAAATGGGCTAACTTACATAATACATTCAAATCCAACTTCCGTGGTATTGACACTTGGCAAGGTTGTAGATGCTTCAGCGCTGCCATGCCACCACACTATTGCATTTCCATGATTAGTTGTAGATGGGATCATCATTTATAGTGTTCTCTGCCAATTCCTACAAGGAAAATCAATGGGGAAGCCAAAAGAAAGTCCAAAGTCTTCCCTCGTGGACTATTTTTTTTGCCAAGCAATGGGCATTCAGTTTCTCTGTTAAGGTAAGGAAATATCTTTGAAATGATGACCTAAAGGATGATGGGTTGTCTGATAGATATTAAGTAGGAGAAAGAAAAACACTAGCCCTGAAGATGTATCAGATGTATTGATGATCATTTGAATGTTTCTTGTAAGCTCACTTTTATTTTCCTATTACTAAGAGTTGATTCTCCATTTATGCCTTTAGCAAGGATCCTTTGTTCCTACCACAATTGTGATATGTATTTCTGTTTCCATAGTTTCCGTTTGCCCAAGGATAGAAGCTTGAATTTATAAGTATGAAAGCATCACTTTTCTACTTAATAGGAGGAAGATTTCATTTATCAGCACATGGATTAAACATGCTTCTTGAGCATTCACTGAGCCCCTGCTATATTACTTTATGGAACTTGATCTAGGCATTAGAAATTTTGCATTTATCTTCTATTGTATATTTTTCTAGTTATATTTATTCATACAACTGTTAAAATAACTTTGAAAAATAAATATGCTTTGACAGTACTCTTTGATTCTGCTTAATTACTAATTCTCAGTTTTGGCTCAGCTGCTACCTACGGCTATTCCTGAGAAAAGTTAGACTGTCAAAAATAACCTGTATTCTGGCAACCATCTGGGGTAGAGTGGAGTGGAGTGAAGTGGAGTAGAGTAAAATACTTTATTGGGGTCTGAAAAAAATCTATCTACTTGGTCACTAGAAGTTGAGAGGTGGGCGAAGCGCAGGTTGAGGGGTTTTTTAGGGAGGCTTTTAATTAGGATTTTAGGGGGTTCCAGGGAGGAGGGGGGAGGGTACAAACAGTCAGAAAGAGAGGGCCAGGCCAGCAGGCGACGGAGGGAAGTGGAAGGATCCGTGAGGGGGGGGAAAACACGAGTCGTTCCGACGGAGGGCATTCCCATTCAGAAGGTCGTGGGGAGAGGCAGGTCCGAGGGGAGGCAAGTTCCATCCTCCCGGTTGGGGACACGTGGCCGTTGGTTACAAACGGTCAGGTGTCACAACCCCCGCAGGCTAGGTGGTCAGGGAATACAGAGCCAGGGCCTGAGGCTGATGTTTTGCAACGCCAGGTCCGTTGTCAACAAAGCCTTATGGACCCTGATATGGTTCCAAACGGCGCTTGGGCCACTTCCTGTACCCCTGACCCGCGCCCCGATGGAGGACCTCGTGGCCGCATGGAATACTGCGGCCACGGGAGCTTTGGATCGGGTCGCGCCCTTGCGGCCTCTCTTGCGGCGGCGAACCACCCTGGCCCCTTGGTTTACCGAGGAGCTGAGGGTGATGAAATGCCGCAAGAGATGCCTAGAGAGAAGATGGAGGTCTACTCGATCTGAATCTGACCAGACACAGGTAAGAGCCCATTTACGGACTTACATTGTGGCGCTGAGAGTGGCCAAACGGCATCATTGCGCTATTCTCATAGCATCCGCAGACAACCGCCCTGCCGCCCTGTTTAGGGTGACCCGCTCCTTCCTTCAACAGAGGGTGCGGGAAGCCCCGCTACAGGGTAGAGCAGAGGAATTTGTGACTTTTCTGCAGGACAAAACCGCTCAGATACAGAACGAGCTAGCTCCGGGTGCCGTCCACTAGACTTTGTCAGCGGGCGACGCCCAGGGGAAGAGCCTTCTCTGTGGCGGGCCCAGCCCTCTGGAACGACCTTCCCCCCGATATTAGAACAACCACGGACCTCCGCCCCTTCCGTCTGAAATTAAAAACACATCTTTTTCGCTTGGCCGGCCTAGGATAGTCTCTTCTGATTATTTAGGGATTTTTAGTAAATATTTGGGAATTTTAGCGCAGGGTTTTCTGTTTAATATGCCTTTTAGTTAGTATTTATGTACGTTTATTGTTTTAAATTTTGTATTCCTTTTTTAACTGTTTTTAATTCCCTGTGCCCCGCCTCGAGTCCCTTCGGGGAGAGAGAGCGGGTTATAAATAAAATTCGATTCGATTCGATTCGATTCGATTCGATTCGATTCGATGAAAGTGACTTGATGGAAAAATAATCAATCAAGTGGGTATTAGATTAGCATTGGTATTGATCAGTTTTTAGTAACAGATGATGAGGCCGAAGTCACAGCAGGTACTTGAACAGTGACTTTTATTCATAATATTCCACCATAAAATTGTTACTTGTGAATTTTATTGAACTTTTAAATTTTTGCTTCTTTTATACTATGACCAATCTGGGATTGCTTTAGAACTAGAAGTGAGAAAATATTTAACCATCTTGTTAAAATACAAAATCAAGAACATGAATTCAATAATACATTTCTCAGTTTTGGCACTAAATTCAAACATTTTTCAGTGTCTAAATACATGTATTTCCAATTTTGATTCTGATTAAGGACAGTAGCTTGATGGGAAAGAGTTAATGTGAAATTAAGTGAAAGTGAACTCTTAAATGAAATCTTCCTTGGGATTATACAGGGTTTTGAATCTGAAAGAGAACACACATGCACACCGCTCATGTTTTGGAATTAATGGGAGAACAAATATATCTCTTTATGGCAATTTTTTTGAATATATTTTTATTGTTTTTACATTTAAAACAATGCAGTACCACGAAGTCAAAGTGACCACACATTTACATTATATACAACTAGTCTCAACTATTAACTATTAGCCTACTTAGTACATTATCTATCCTTCTGTCCAATCACAATATATACAGTCTTGTCTTATACCAATCAACCTTATGGCAATTTTTAAAGCAGCTGCATCATTTCCCACAAAAGAAAACATATTAGCTCTAACAGGCAATTACTATTGGAGTGAGTGGAATAGCTTTAATAGCTCAGTATGAAATGTTCCTGTAAAACCTTTCATAATTTGAAGATGAATGTTACAGTACTAAGCAGAAGCAGGAGAATTATTTATTTGTATTATATGGCAGGGCATTTAAAGACTAAGGTGGTCATAGAGCAAAAGATTGATGATTCTTAAATAACATTGGACAAAATAAAAAGTTATATTAAAAAGTAATATTAATAATAATCTGTAGTAGAACGTTACCATATTCTTTGCCATGTTGCAAGTATGAAGTACAGGAAAGCACACATAAAAATAGGCAGTAATGTGCTTGCATCTCAAAGTCCATGCAAATCAGCCTTCAATATATGTGAGCCTTTGGTCGGATGATACATGATGTTAATGCTAAGCAAATTTGGATCAAATCAGTTCTTGATGGAAGACAGCTGGGATAATTTTATCCCTTAATGTAATGATGGCAAATATATGATATAGATGTATGAAGCTGATTAATGTATGAAGTACATTAGTACCTATGCATAAGTACTCATTAGGCAAGAATATAATTGGTAGGTACTCCTTGCTGGATGAGGCATTCTTCCAACAATCTAGCATTCTACTTTTTGTAGCATTCAAACTTCAGGGAAGTACATCGGGATAGAAAGGCACAATCTACATTGAAACAATAGTACTAGTAATACAGATGGAAAAAAATGGTTCACATTTAGTGTTAAATGAATTAACCTTCTAAAATTAACTTTGACAATTGCAGTTTGTGGGCAATGTATTTTTTAGGAAAACTCCAGTTTGAGCATATTACAATGACCAATTCTGGAAGTGACGAGGATGTATGTGAGTATTGTCATCACTTCCTATTCCAAAAAAGGACCACAATTGTGTATCAGTCAAAGCTTGGAAAGGAAATGCTGTCCACGGCTTCCACAATTAGTACCAATTTGAAGGAGTATCTCAGATTAGGAGCTGATATTCAGGAACATGTTTTATATTTATGACAAGCTATACCCGGCCACACGTTGCTATGGCCCAGTTTGGTTAAATGGCCAACCAATCTGTGTGTAGATCTACACCTGCACACATACACACAACCACCGTATAACCCCCAACCTACCTACCTACTGTATTTCTCCCTCTCTATCTATCCCTCTACCTACCTACCTACCTACCTACCGTATTTCTACCTCTCTATCTATCCTTCTACCTACCTACTGTATTTCCTCCTTTCTCCCTCTATCTACCTACCTACCTACCTATTATATTTCTCCCTCTCTATCCCTCTACCTACCTACCTACTGTATTTCTCCCTCTCTCTCTATTCCTCTACCTACCAACCTACTGTATTTCTTCCTTTCTCCCTCTACCTACCTACCTACTGTATTTCTCCCTCTCTATCTATCCTTCTACCTACCTACCTACTGTATTTCTTCCTTTCTCCCTCTACCTACCTACCTACCTACCTACCTACCTACCTACCTACCTACTGTATTTCTCCCTATCTATCTATCCTCCTACCTACCTACCTACCTACCTACTGTGTTTCTCCCTATCTATCTATCCCCCTACCTACTTACCTACTGTATTTCTCCCTATCTAACCCTTTATCTACATACCTACCTAACTACCTATTGTATTTCTTCCTCTTTATCTATTCCCCTATCTACCTACCTACTGTAATACAATAATACAATAGCAGAGTTGGAAGGGACCTTGGAGGTCATCTAGTCCAACTCCCTGCCTAGGCAGGACGCCCTATACCATTTCAGATAAATGGCTATCCAACATCTTGAAGACTTGCAGTGTTGGGGCATTCACAACTTCTGAGGCACGTTGTTCCACTGATTACTTGTTCTAACTGTCAGGAAATTTCGCCTCAGTTCTAAGTTGCTTCTCTCCTTGATTAATTTCCACCCATTGCTTCTTGTTCTGCCCTCAGGTGCTTTGGAGAATAGCTTGCCTTCCTCTTCTTTGTGGCAACCCCTGAGATATTGGAAGGCTGCTATCCTGTCACCCATAGTCCCTCTTTTATTAAACTGTATTTCTCTCTCTCTCTCTCTCTCTCTCTCTCTCTCTCTCTCTCTCTCTCTCTCTCTCTCTCTCTCTCTCTCTCTCTCTCTCTCTCTCTCTCTCTCTCTCTCTCTCTCTCTCTCTCTCTCTCTCTCTCTCTGGGCCACCTGGGAGTTTGCTATCCCAGTGCCTTTTTGGCCCTAAGAGGCCTCCATACGTTGCTGAGGAAATGACTGTTGGTGGGAGGAGTTACAGGGAGGTGAAAACCTGGTCAGTTGGTACATTTTATGTTTGTGTACCTTGCACATGACTCACAAAATGAGTATGTATTCTATTATCAGAAGTCCTTGGGAACAGTGTATCAAAATTTGAAGTAAATCGGTGCAGTAGTTTTTGAATTTAGCAGCTTCGTACAAACTATTTTACATTTTTATTTATATAGATTAATCATATTCAGTCTGCTTTTTCAGCACAAGTATTCAAGGCATCTTTTCTCCTACTTCAATTCCTGTAGTATTTTGATTAACCAAGTGAATACCCATCACTTGAGTGTTTAGCCTCTCAACGAAAATAGTACCGAATGTAAGGGTAATTAATGAACTTTGTATTCATTGGCAAGAAAAGATCAGAGATAGGAATTCAATACATTCTTTTTTATATATTACAAAGCTAAGCAAAAAGCCAACCATGTCTGTACAATGCATTATAGCAAGAGTATGATGAAATATGGATTACAAATTCTAAATCATATTCTAACAGCTTTGAACTAATTATATGGCAAAAAAGAACTTAGCCTGTGTTTTGACAGTGGAAATGGAAATGTATTCACTTATATATATATATTACACAACTTGTTAGAAGTATGGAATTTCTCTTAGAAGAAAATGGACCAGGGAGTAGTAGAGAGAGGGTTACAGCTCATTACATTAGCAGCTGTATTACTGCTAATGATAGCAATAGTCTTAATTGTTCTTTATATTAACACCCATTGTTTTTTCTTAAGCGATTTAGAGCAATTAACGTTTAGACAAAGTTTTCCAAAAGAAGGCATTAAATGGATTTAATATAGCAAATACTTTTTTCATAAATCTTGTCCAAGAGATGAGTAAATCCAGTAGCAATTAATAAGCAGAAGAAAGGTGCACTCATTAGCCATTCAAAACATTAGATTCTAATATAGAAAAATGTCTCTCATTGGACCAAGTTTGGAATTTTTTGTTTGTTATTCCATTCATTTTTGGCTTTAGTATTCCAATTCCAAGTGAATTACACTTTGTTAAAAATTACGTTTCCTATGGCAAGTTCAGCATTAAAATATTGTATATGGTATTTAACAGATGGGAGTACACATGACAATACAAAGAAGAAATAAGGAAAAAAATGCTTTCACCATTTTTCCACTAAAGTATTTACATCTAGATAGGCTTTCAAATAACATCAAACTCCATCATGCAGAGGACTAGCTTCTCTTGAATTAGAAAGCTGGCTGAATGAATGAAAGGACTAAAATTAAGTACTAAGTCAGCAGTCAAGAGGAAGAAATTTGAAGTGAAATTAGAGACCAAATTGTCCCTGAGGAAAAGGGTTCAAAAAAAGGGAAAGATAATGAGAAAGAAATTAAGCACAGAGGCAGAAAAGAGGAATACAAATGAGCGATCAATTCCTAAAAGCCATAATAGTAAGAACTTACAACTTAGCATAGGACATAATAAACTAGGTTTCTGTTATCTGCAGTTTTAGAATGTGTGTCTGAATTCATTCCCTCTGAACCAGGGTGGGGGATAAATGAGCACAACAGGGAAAAGTGTGGATAAATAGATACTGATCTGTGCAGCTATCAAAGATATTTGATTAGGAGTGCGGAGCTGCGCCGCATTGACACAACGCGGGGTCTCAGCGCTCTGAGACCTCCGCTGATACTTTTGCCACCCCTTGGTCCATTCGGATCTAAACCGTCCTGTAGGGACGGTGAAGAGAAAGACCAAGCCTTGCTGGCCACAGGGGTAACGCAAACCCCTGTTTGACCCAAGGGAAGAGCTTCTGCAAGGTGGCAAACAGGCAGCCCCCAGGGCTGGCAAAGACAGGGCAGCTCCGGAAGGAAGGAAGCAAGCTGAAAGGGAAAGTGCGAGACCGGGAAGGTATTTTTTTTGAAACATTTTGCTTAAAGAAACTTTTTTTCTTAGTAAAACTAAAGCTTTTAGTCTTGAAATAAGCAGCGGAATCAATCTAATATGCTTTGAACTGGGAGGTTTCCTTTTGTTTCTTATTATTCTGTAATTGTGGATTGAAGCTTCAGTAACAAGGTTTTTTTTTTCCTTTGAAAGTGATTGGACTATTTCTTTCCCTTTTCCTTTTTGTTACTTAAAATCTTGAATTTGGGATTATTTTTAAAATTCTTCCTATGACTTACTGCTTATTTTTAAAATCCAATAAGAATTATACTTCTTACTTTTTTTAAACAATAAAGAAGAAGGATATATTAAGAAGTGAAAATCTGCAACACTGCCACTGGGAGGTCAGAGGCTGGTCTTTATGAAACAACCTATTTTTTCTTATTTGAAGCAGCTGCTTGAAGGTGGTGAAATTGTTTATGGAAAATTTCAGAGCATGGAATGTTTTTAACAGGTGCTCTTGGATAACTGACAATAATATATATATTTTTGGAAGATACAACACAATAGGATCAAAGTAACCCAATCAAAAGACAAAATAGGCCTGAGACCACGGTGGCAGTGAGAACCAAATTTCATTACTCTTTGGATTTGTTAACATGGTTACATATATAGAAGAGGATACTTTAGAAAATCAGAAGGTTAGAAAATCAGAAGGCTTTGGCTGGAATCTTAAATTTTCTGAAACAACATGGAAGAAAAATTGATAAAAAATTGGATAAACTTTTATTTGTCACATCAAACCATGAGCAGTTGGAGGCTCCAACAACTAAAGAGAAAGAAGAAAATGTTGAAGATAAAGAGATGTTCATTTTAGTTGAAGATAAAGATATGATAACAAAGGACTTCACCAATGGACCCAATATGGGAGAAAATAAAAAGAAGGAAATTCTAGAGGAATGTGAGCCTCATTTTGGTCTTCAAGGAAAAGAGGGAGGGAAAAAAAATTGAAGATGGATGTAAGAGGAGAAATCTCTCCAGAAATACGTCTGATATTAAAAGACAAACAAAGTGTAAAGACAGAAACTGGGCAGCAGTTTTATTTGAGAGACATACTGGACAATAAAGTGCGAAAAGAAGTTTATAAGAAATATGGAAAGAACAATAAAAAGAGATTGGGGCCGCAAATGGCAACAGAGATAAGCCCAACTCGCTACTGGAAAGACACTGGCTGATAATGAAAGTTGCTATCCTTTGATGATTAGTAAGTAGATAGATTGTTTTAGATTATCATTGAAGGATTGTTAGTAAATAATTACTTACAAATAAGAGTAACTAATAATAATGTTCTAGTTTAATGATATATATTTATGTATCTATGTACGCGTAGGAATACATGAGTATGAGGTTGGACATAAACAACAAGACTTTTATTTAATTATGTAGGAATGTTGATAAATGTAGTTTAATAGAATGGGGGAGAGGTTTAGCAAATTTTAGATTGTCTTCGATTGTTATTGAAGAAATACCAGTTAAACAATGAATTATAATAAGAGCAACAGAAAAATTATAGATGATATATATGTATTGATCAGCTCATAAAACTAGTGTGTGTATGTGTGTATTTATGTATGCATGTATGTTTGGAATAGCCAATGGATGCCATTATGTGGTTATGTTTAAGTAAGACTTGTCTGAAGAAGATAGACCAAATATGGAATATTGGAGGATTTATTTATTTATTTTATTAAATTTATACCCCGCCCTTCTCCTTGTTAGGACCCAGGGCGGAGGAGAATTCTGGTGTAATGATATTAAGATATATAATGAATCTTTTGATTTAAAATTTATAAAATGAGATTATTCATGAGTAATAATGGTCCTAGAAATGCACAAGAGTTATTTGTAACCAGTCAACATACTTTCCAAAGGATACCATGTAGAATGATGGTTTTTCCTTTTTGTATTTTTGTTTTATTAAAAAATTAAAAAAAAAGAAATTTGATTGAAAAATAGTTTACAGTTTTCACGAAATAATTCAATTTTGTGAACTTATGAATCCTGCGGAAAAATTGGAAAGATTGTATAGAGTCATCTTACATAAAAAAGTAACTTAAAATTATTGAACACTATACTGGAGCCATAAACATAAATTATGTGTGATCTCCAAGAAAAATATAAAATGGCTTCTTTACCAATAACTCTCAGATTAGTTTATACTATCTGGAAGCTAATTTTCTGTTAATTACAACCTGATTGTTATTTTTACTGGCATCAGATTCATTATTTTACAGAGCTTCATTCTGGAAATGTCAGGTTGCACTAACATCAAATGCCCAGATACGTTTGTCAACCAAGGTATGTACTGCTTTTGGCTTGTACCATTTCAGACAAATAAATAAAAAATATTCCAATCACGTTGTTAGACTGCTAAAAAAATAAACATATACTGCAATCAAGTAGAAAAAATTAGGCATACATTGAATTTTGCATTTTGATTTGAAAAGGTAGCAATAAGCAATCTGGGCACATGCTCATACAGAACATATAGTAATTGTAAAAACGTTGAATGGTATGTAGCCTTATCTAGCTGAATAAACCAATTAAAACATTCAGTGTTCCGATATCAGGATAACACAAAATTTTATTAAAATAATCAGAAACAAATTACAGGATTGTAATTTGACATTAACCGATTTCTAATTTATTTTTACCATTGTAATTTCATTACTCTCGTATAACTATAAAGCATCGTCGCAGATGGAAGAAATGACTGCCCAATTATTATGAAATATAGAACATTCAAGTCAGACCAGCATAAGACATTTGGTTCTCAGCTCTATGATCAGAATAAATATGAAGGTAACAAAGGACAAGAGTCTTTATAAGAAATGGCAATATCCTCCAAGTACAATAAATGTGAACCCATCAGGGCTGTTATGCATCTGGCTCGGGGCCTAGTTATATGCGAGACCGCCTCCTGCCCCATACATCCCTTAGACCGATACGCTCCCACAGAGAGGGCCTTCTCAGGGTGCCGTCGGCCGGACAATGCCGACTGGCGACACCCAGGGGAAGAGCCTTCTCTATGGTGGGTCCAGCCCTCTGGAATGACCTACCCCCTGAACTACGTACCATCACCGACCTCCGCCTCTTCCGCCAATGTCTTAAGACATATTTGTTTCAACAAGCCGGCCTAGCCTAACCTCCCATGGGGACTTTTAGGTAGTTTTAAATCGGGTTTTAAAATTTGGTTTTAGCGCAGGATAGGATTATTTAATAGTTTTTAAAATTATATTTATTGTATTTTGTATGTTTTTTAAATTTCCTGTGCGCCGCCCTGGGTCCTCTGTGGAGAAGGGCGGGGTATAAATTTAAATAAATAAATAAATAAAATAAATCTGCTGATTCATAAAACATTTTTGATCAGTTTGCAACAGCAAGTAATAGAGAGAGGGAAATGGTATAAGGAGACAAATTATGTTGTAGCTTTAGCAAACGAATCAAATTATTACTTGCCAAAAATAAATGAAAAGTTAGGTTATAAGTTATGTCCAAAAGTATATCCAAAGCTATATTGCCAAATTCCACAAAGTAAAGATGAATAATGAATAAGGCCTAATTTTATACTTCAGGTATATCTCACCTTCCAATTAATTTGCAAATGATCATTCATAAGTACACCCATGATGGATCATTCTGTTTTTAATGAGTACAGCTAATATTCTGATAAAAACAAGCACTGAGTTAGGAGATATAGCAAATATATGGGATAAATGCTTTCTTCAATATTATTTTGTTTCAAAAATTTGGAAGCCTTTGGAAATCGGGACTCTTTTGAAACTGGAACAGCTGAAATCAGCAAAATGATTATTATTTTAAGCTGCCTCTCACTTTTTTCATAATGTATTCAGTTTATTTATTCAGGTTTTTAGGTCACTTCAATCACGAATCGACATTACATTCCCAATTCATGAAAAAAGATTTAAACAACAAAGAGATAGAACATAACAACTGTTGTCTCATTTCACACCATGTCAAGGAGCAACAATTATGTACTGAAAAACCTTATTTTGAGACAGTTCCACTTACATAACTCTCCAAGGATTTTTTGGAACGGCTAGTCTTAATGGCTGTATTATAAACAACAGGGATGACACAATTTACTCACACAACAGATATTGGAGGTTAGCAGCAAAGAATGTTTCCCCATTGCTGCTGCTGATGATCCTTCTCATTGTCACATTCTTCCAGATGTTATTGAACAAGCAGGGTCCATAAGAAAAGACAATCCCAAGAATACCTGGTCCTTAACCCTGGGATTTAAAAGTGACACTAAGCCCTTTTGATTTGCATCTGCTTTACAGAGGAGCTCACAGCTGTGGAATCTCTTGGATATTGAAAAGTAATTTTCAGACTAGAAGGGCTAACACTTGAAAGGTTATGATTGATCTTCCTGCTTTCTGAAGAATTTTTTTGCTTTCCTGAATGGCTGACCCCATCTCTCTTTGTGTAGTCGGTAGGGTAGAAGTACGAGGAATGACATGGTCAATGAGCAGGGCTGCAAGAGCTTCTATAAATGGGAATTCAGATGGCTTACCTCTTCTGCACTTAATTTTAGTGTAATTCTGGAAAAGAGCTCTTTATTATCAAGTTCCCTCAATACCCGAATAGGGCAGCAAATTAAAAAGGATTAGTTTTCATTTTCATTACAAATAATACTTGCTCTCATGTTGCCCCGAAAATAAGTCAAGGTTTTATTTTCTTTTGACCCCTGAAATAAGCACTTGGCCTTATTTTCAGGGAGGTCTTATTATTTTTGAGGTGCAGGAGGCAGCGAGCGTGGTCACCTCATGGTTGCTGCTGTGTTGCAATATTTTGGGAAGGGCTTATTTTTTGGGGAGGGCTTATTTTAGCACATGCACTGAAAAGCCCAATTGAGTTAATTATCCAGGGAGACCTTATTTTCGGGGAAACAGGATAGGTGAGTATAAAAGTACACATGGTACTTTGTTGTAATGAGCACAAGTATTTATTATTTGTAACTTTCCTTCTTTTCTTTTTCTTTTCCCCCCACTTTCATTTTTTAATGGCACAAGCAGTAAATACTGTGCATAATTGACCATTATTTTTACTTGGTTTTGTATTTATTTTATTTTCAGCATGAGGTTTTCATTAATATGGAATTTAAGATTTATTTTTAAAACAAACTTTAAAAACAAAAAAAGAACACAAATTCTGCCATGTCCAGATGAATGCTTTCTTTATGATAACTGATTTCCAATTTTCAAGGAATATGAACTATTTCTAAAGCGAGCAAATAAGGCCATTACAAATGCTCAATTTAATATAACATTTGCTATATACTATTTTTCCAAGGCATTTGTTTATGACTAGCTCTTCAATACCCTGAAAAGAATGAAAACATTTATGAAATAATTTAGACAAGGACAGATGGAGTGGTCTTGCCACAGAGGCTAAAGAGAGCTGGAAAAACTAGAAAGATTAATCCAGATGAAGTCATTGACTGATTTATCCAATTAACAAACTGATGCAGAAAGATTTTGCTTCCATCTGTTATCATGAAAAAGTGCTTATTACTTTCAGTTGGAAAGATCTTGACTCTTTCAAAAGATATTTGTTACTTCCAATATATAATATGGGTTTAAAGTCTTTATTTCAACTAAAAGAATTATCAGAATGAACATCAGACAATGTTGGACAGCATTTCTTTACTTATAAAGACAGTCTATAACTAGACTAGTTTTACCCTGATTCCAGAGCAAAAATGATACATGCAATCCAAACTGTTTGTGATATTCCTCCAACTTTCTACTTTCAGATACTTTCAGAAGCTCTACCACCTTTATTTTTCAATTTTATATGTCATTACTGCACTGTTGTCTTTTCAGGAGCAAGACAATGATTTTATCATAGTAACCTATGACTACCCACATTACATTCTAATCAAGCAAACATTATAATGGTACAATTACTGTAGAAATCAAAAGATAACTCTTCTTTTTATCAAAGGAAAGTGGTTGTCAAGCTTCATTTTAGGTTATTATTATTATTAATTTATTAATTTAATATTTATAAAACCGCACCCTCTCCCAATGGGGACTCGGGGCGGTGCACAGGCAGAATAAAAACAATACATACATACAAAACAATTCTAAAAACGAATTAAACAAACCTGCGCTAAAATTCCCCATTAAAACTAAACAATACTGATTCCAATAAAAACCCCAAAGACAGAGAGACTTATCCTAGGCCGGCCAGACAGAAAAAGTGAGTTTTTAATTTAAGACGGAAGGAGCGGAGGTCCGTAGTTGTTCTAATGTCGGGGGGAAGGTCGTTCCAGAGGGCCGGGCCCGCCACAGAGATAGCCCTTCCCCTGGGTGTCGCCCGCTGACAATGTCTAGTGGACGGCACCCGGAGAAGTCCCTCTCTGTGGGAGCGAATCGGCCGTGAGGAAGTATGAGGCAGGATCCGATCCCGCAGATAGCTAGGTCCCGAGCCATGGAGCGCTTTAAAGATGATAATTAACACCTTGAAGCACACCCGGAAGACGACAGGTAGCCAGTGCAGCTCGCGCAAGAGCGGTGTTACATGGGTAAACCTAGCGGTTCCCATAATTGCTCGCGCGGCTGCGTTCTGGACTAGCTGAAGTCTCCGGGTGCACCTCAAGGGGAGCCCCATGTAGAGAGAGTTACAATAGTCCAGTCGGGATGTCACGAGCGCATGAGTGACTGTGCGCAGGGCGTCCCGATCCAATAGGGGGCGCAATTGGCGAACCAGGCGAACCTGGTAAAACGCCCTCCTGGCCACGGCTGTCACTTGATCTTCCATGGACAGCCGGGTATCCAGGAGGACACCCAAATTGCGCGCCCCATCCACAGGGGCAAGATGTTCGCCCCCTATGGCCAGCGATGGAGTGAGCTGGTTGAATCGGGCAGCCGGAAACCACAGCCACTCGGTCTTGGTCGGGTTGAGCCTAAGTCCGTTACTTCCCATCCAGATCCGCACGGCTTCCAGGCACCGGCACATCACCGCTACGGCATCGTTGGGGTGGTTTGGGGTAGATATATACAACTGGGTGTCATCAGCGTAAAGATGGTATTCTACCCCAAAACCACGGATGATCTCACCCAGCGGCTTCATGTATGTGTTAAACAGGAGAGGCGAGAGGACCGACCCCTGAGGCACCCCACAAGTGAGTGGTCTCGAGGTCGACCTCTGCCCCCCTGTCAACACAAATTGCGATCGGCCAGAGAGGTAGGAGGAGAACCACCGTAAAACGGCGCCTCCCACTCCCAACCCCCCCAGCCGATGCAATAGGATACCATGGTCGATGGTATCGAAAGCCGCCGAGAGGTCTAATAGGACCAGGATGGAGGAACAACCCCCATCTCTGGCCCTCCAGAGATCATCAACCAACGCGACCAATGCCGTCTCGATGCTGTGCCCGGGCCGAAAGCCAGACTGGCGCGGATCTAGATAGTCAACTTCCTCCAGGTGACGGGGAAACTGTTGTGCCACCACACTCTCAACAACCTTCGCCAAAAAGGGAAGGTTGGAGACTGGACGGTAGTTGTTTAAAAGAGCTGGATCCAAAGAGGGCTTCTTAAGGAGGGGCCTCACCATCGCTTCTTTTAGGGAAGCAGGTAAGGCAGGTAAGGTGTCAGACAAGTGAAGGATGGTTGTGATGAAGAAGCATAGGAACTGTCAAGATTATGTGATTCATTACAGGGCACAATCTGGTAATGGTCTTGCAGGTTCCAAGAAAGCTCCATTATTTATTTATTTATTTTATTATATTTATATCCCGCCCTTCTCCACAGAGGACCCAGGGCGGCGCACAGGAATTTAAAAACATACAAAAATAAATACATAATTTAAAATATATTAAACTATTCTAATCCTATGCTAAAACCAAATTTTAAAATACCCAATTTAAAACTCTCTAAAAATAGTCCCCATGGGAGGTTAGGCTAGGCCGGCTTGTTTGAAAAGATATGTCTTCAGACATTGGTGGAAGAGGCGGAGGTCAGTGATGGTGCGTAATTCAGGGGGTAGGTCATTCCAAAGGGCAAGGCCCGCCACAGAGAAGGCTCTTCCCCTGGGTGTCGCCAGTCGGCATTGTCCAGCCGACGGCACCCTGAGAAGACCCTCTCTGTGGGAGCGGATCGGCCGAAGGGATGTATGGGGCAGAAGGCTGTCTCGCATATAACTAGGCCCCGAGCCATGGAGCGCTTTAAAGATGGTTGTCAGAAACTTGAAGCGCACTCGAAAGGCCACAGGAAGCCAGTGCAGCTCGCGCAGGATCGGTGTTATGTGGGAGCATCTGGTGGCTCCCGTAATCACCCATGCGGCTGCATTCTGGACTAACTATAGCTTTCGAGTGCACCTCAAGGGAAGCCCCATGTAGAGAGAATTACAGTAGTTGAGTCGGGACGTCACGAGAGCTTGAGTGACTGTGCGAAGGGCAGCCCGGTCCAGTAAGGGGCGCAATTGGCACATCAGGTGTACCTGATGAAACGCCCCCCTGGCCACGGCCGCCACATGGTCCTCCATGGACAGCCGGGAATCCAGGAGGACACCCAAATTGCGCGCCCTCTCCACGGGGGCCAGTGTTTCGCCCCCAATGGCAAGAGTTGGAGTAATCTGGCTGAACCGGGGCGCCGGAAACCACAGCCACTCAGTCTTGGCAGGGTTGAGCTTGAGTTTGTTACCACCCATCCAGATCCGTAGGGCTTCCAAACACCGGGACAGCACTTCTGCGGCATCGTTGGGGTGGTCTGGGGTGGATATGTACAGCTGAGTGTCGTCAGCGTACAGATGGTACTCCACCCCAAAACCACGGATGATCTCGCCCAGCGGCTTCATTTATGTGTTAAACAAGAGGGGCGAGAGGACCGACCCTGAGGAACCCCACATAAGAGGGGTCTCGAGCTCAACCTCTGCCCTCCTGTCAACACATATTGCGACCGACCAGAGAGGTAGGACGAGAACCACCGCAAAACGATGCCTCCCACCCCCAACCCCCCCAGTCGGTGCAATAGGATACCATGGTCGATGGTATCAAAAGCCGCTGAGAGGTCTAACAGGACTAGGATAGAGGAATAACCTCTATCCCGCGCCCTCCAGAGATCATCCACCAACGCGACCAATGCCGTCTCGGTGCTTTGACTGGGTCGGAAGCCGGACTGGCGCCGGTCTAGATAATCAACTTCCTCCAGGTGTTGCGGAAACTGTTGGGCCACCACACTCTCAACAACCTTCACTAAAAAGTGAAGGTTGGAGACTGGACGATAGTTCTCCAACAATGCTGGGTCCAGGGACGGCTTCTTGAGGAGGGGCCTTACTACCGCCTCTTTCAAGATGGCAGGCAAGGACCCCTCACTCAAAGATGCGTTGACAATGCCCTGGAGCCAGCCTCGTGTCGTCTCCCAGGATGCCAGTACAAGCCAGGAGGGACACCGGTCTAATAAACATGTGGTCGCCCTAAGTTTCCTTAACAACCTGTCCATATCCTCGGTGGTGACAAAGTCAAACTGCTCCCAAGAAGGAACCTCAAGACTAGTCTCGGGCGGTCCCATGGGACCACTGTCGATGGAGGGTAGCTCATTCCGAATCCGAGTGATTTTCTCCTGCAGATAAATCCCAAATTCCTCTGCTCGCCCTTGTAAAGGGGCTTCCCGCGGCCTCTGGTGAAGGAGGGAGCAGGTCACCCCAAACAGGGTGGCAGGGCAGTTATCTGCGGATGCAATAAGGGTGGCACAATACTCCCGTTTGGCCACCCTTATTGCCACTAAGTAAGCCCTAATATGGGTTCTCACTAGTGTTCGGTCGGCTTTGGAGCGAGAGGATCTCCATCTACTCTCTAGGCATCTCTTGTGGCGCTTCATCTCCCGAAGCTCCTCAGTAAACCAAGGAGCCTGGGTGGTTCGTCGCCACAAGAGAGGCCGCAAGGGCGCGACTCTGTCCAAGGCCCCCATGGCTGCACTTAACCAAGCGGCCACTAGGTCCTCAGTCGAGTCGCGAGGCAGGGTCACAGGAATTGGCCCAAGCTCCCTCTGGAACCTTTCCGGGTCCATTAGAAGCCTGGGGCGGAACCATCTAGAAGTATCCGGTTCCGCCTCCCCGCGGTGAGGTGAAGCGATTGGAAAGTCCAGCCGAAGGAGAGCATGATCTGTCCATGACAAGGGAGTGATGACTAAATCCCCTATTCCCAGATCACTACTCCACTGTCCCGAGATGAAGATTAAATCCAGTGTGTTTCCCCCTCGTGAGTAGGGCCTAAAACTACTTGGGCCAGGTCCATGGCCGTCATGGAGGCCATGAACTCCTGAGCTGCTCCAGAGGCTTCGCCCGCCGACGGCAAGTTAAAGTCCCCCATGACTACCAGTCTGGGGGTCTCAACTGCCGCCCCGGCTATCACCTCTAGGAGCTCGGGCATGGCTGTTGTTGCATAGCGAGGAGCCAGGTACACAACTAACACGCCCAACTGCCTCCCTAGGCCCCATCTCATGCAGAGAGATTCACACCTGGTCGTCTGAGGGATTGTGGTCTCCTTCGGCTCCAGACCTTCCTTAACCATAATCGCCACTCCCCCACCCCTCCCTAGGACCCTAGGCTGATGGAAGGCGCAGTAACCTGGTGGGCACATTTCCACGAGGGGTAGGCCCCCTTCGTGGCCCAACCAGGTTTCCGTTATACCCACCAGGTCCGGGTCCCCCTCTGACACAAGGTCATGGATGAGGGGGGCTTTCTGAACCATGGACCTGGCGTTGCATAACATCAGCCTAGGGCCCCGGGTCTGTGATTCCTGCCCACCTAGTCTGCGATGGGAGGGCGGAGAGTTGGAGCACGTGACCGTCTGAATGCAGCGGCCACGGTCTTCCAACTGATGGTATCCATTCCGCCTCCCCCCACCTCTGCCTCTCCCTACGACCGAATCGATGGTTAAAGCCACTGTGGAAATGACCCCCCCTCCCCTTCCTCTGTTACCCTACTTCTGCCGGCCAGCCCACTCATTTGCTGTCCCCCCCTGGACTATTCTTCCCCCCCTCCCTGGAACCCCCTAAAAACCGAATTAAAAATTTCCCCAGAAACCCCCTCAACTTGCGCTTCGCCCACCTCTCAGGAATAATTAGTCCATCATCGAGGTGGGCCCGTGTTAAACAGGGGGGCCAGGCCTGCGAGAGGGGAGACTCTTGCAGGCAAAGGAGGTCGCGCCTAGAGTACATCATAAAAGCCCCAGAGGTGGTCCAAGCCCAGGAAGGCATAAACAAGTCCGAAGAGTTTAAATGACATAAAGTGACTCAGTGCAAAGATAGTCCTTCAAGGTGGAGGGGTAAAGTCAGACAGTCAGGCTCTTATAGATGGGGAGATCAAATCCAGTCCCGTTACAGGCCCCATCCATCTGTCTTTCCGGCCAAATGGGCTTAGTCCACATTTAGTCACTCATGACTAATTAGTCCGTCATGCGGCCTGATGTAAAAAATGCAGCCCTCTGGTGGTTCGACTAACCTCCTCCAGGCCCATGCACTCACTTCAAAGTCTCCAAGATCTTCCCAGGTCATCCTTGGCCAAGTCCACCATTTCACAATCCGGCTCCGCATCAAACTGCTCAGTCCAACATTCCACATTCAAAAACCATTCATTAATCCCTTCCAACTCTCCATTCTCCTTCTTCTTCTTCCTTCTCCGTCTTCTGTCACCGACTCATCTCGTTCACCTTCTCCATCTCACCATCATTCTCCTTCTCCTTTTTCCGTCTCCACCATCTCCAACTCTATCACCATCTCCATCTCATCACCATCTCCATCATCACCATCTCATCACCATCTCCGTTTCACTTCCTTCTATCTCTCTCCTTTCTTTCTCCTTCCATCTCTCTCTTTCTCTCTCCTCTCTCCTTTTCCATTTCTTTCTTTCTCCTTCTCCTTCCGCCAGCTCCTCCAACACCTTCCTTCCTTCCACACCTCCACACCTCCTCTCACCAACATTCTGTTCTCTCCCATCCATCATTCCTTGTGAGCAGTCCACGCCAGAAATTCGGATCGGGTGGTAAATATTCGGGCCAAGGCCAAGGTATGCCGCACGACCTGCCATTAGTCGTGCGGCCCGATGGTAGCTCCCTGGCCTGGCCCGATCTGGCTGCCGGCCGATCTTCCGCGTCCCAGCTTTGCGGCCTACCTCCCTTCCTTCCGGCTGCGCCGGGACGCTCTAGGCCGCAGCAGGCCAAGTCGCCTCTCTGCTTTCGCCGTTCTTCACCGTCGTCCGCACGGCTCGCCCTTCAGCTTTGGGCGGCTCAGCGCGACGACGGGCAATTCAGCTCGTCAGGCCAGCCCTCGGTGGTGGTTAGCGGGGGCTGGCGGCATCTTCCTGGGGGGCGAAACAACCCCCTGGGCTCTCCCGAGCCTTAAGACACGACCGCCATGTCGTGCATGCGCAGTTTCCATCATGTACCAGATACATTCTATATAAGGGAACAAAGAAGAAATGAAAAATTGTACAACAATATTTGAATGAACTAAATATTAAGATCATTAGTTGTAGAAGGAAAGAATAGATAAGGTTGGTTTATCTCAGCAATTGTTTTCAATGCAACCACATAACATGTGTATTGCTGTACATTGCTGACTTTTCAATAAATTCAGATAAATAGCTAGTTAATCAAGAATTTGATCTGAAATATTTAATTTGAATAATTTGTATGATTTGGGAATTTATTGGTAATATAGTACATTTTATTCATGACATTATTAATATTATATAGTTGCTGTATTTAAATTACTTGTATGATTTGTTCTAAAATTTAAAAAATGCTGACATGAATTATATTTGCTCTTCTATAACTTTATGTTGTTCCAGTAATATTACTAAGAAATCTTCTCTGGAAAAAAATAATATATTAGTTCAACGTTGAAGTAGTAGATAACTGTAGAATATGCAAACCTTAAATACTCTTTATAGTGTGTTCAGCTGTTTATTTTTACTATATAGTTTAAATGTACCAGAGATTTTGTTGTAGTAAGACAGTAGTTATGGACATGCATATTTTTATGAAACATTAAAAATATGCTGGACAGAAGCCTAGAAGCCAATATTTAAATATTTTTTTCACATCATTGTGTTACTTGACAGAAGGATAGATATATTAAAATGAGAATGTGCCAAATTTGACATGCTTATATAGTATATTAAATAAAAGCTGGAATATCAATAACAAAATTTTGAAAGACTTTCAAGGAAAAAGGGTTTTAACATTTCCTTGTAACATCTTTTGCAGAATTTTTATGGAATTTATTTCTCAACAAACCAAATGTATCCAGAACTCAATGTAATCTTATTGGAAATTCTGTAAGAAAAAAAATTCTGTTTAGGCATATCCCTGAAATTAATAGATATGCCTATATGATTTTTTAAAATACTATCTTTTAGTTCATCAATCCTATCTGTAAATCTAAGGAAGTCTGAGTTTAAATTTTTGAGATACACATATACTGGAAGCATGCAAATGAGTCTAGACAGCAGATGGACACTTTCTAATTAGATCATCCATGAGTGTCTAAGGTCCAAATGGCAAATTCAACAGCTGTAGTATTGAACTACAGGAATGGAACCAAGAGACATTAACAATAGCATTATCTGGCCCATCTTTGCAAATGATAAAAAACTTTAGTAGCATAAAAATAGCATTCAGAAATATTTTAAAAGCTGCTTTTACAGAGTCATATTATTAGTCTACTAAATTAACTTTATTTCTATATCTTTCTGCAAAACTTCTGTTCTAACTTCAACAGGAGATATTAGGAACAAAACCTGAATTTTGCATGCACAACATATACTGAACTTAAAGTACGTAATGGCTGCCAACACAGAAAAAAAATCAATTCAGTTAAGTTGCAATTTGTTAATTGTATATATGTAAATCTGTCTGCATTCTGTTAACATAATGCTTTTAGGGCAATCAGTATCATCAGCTAGAACATAGGAATAATTTATTGTTGATGGCACACATTGATAATCCCATGCTTTTAGGTCAT
>CM077649.1:24987500-25052500 GCA_039707465.1 Rhabdophis nuchalis | reverse complement strand
TGCTGGATGGTCCTTTCGGACCTAAACCATCCCGCAGAGATGGTGACAGGGAAGAATATGTCTTGCTGATCTCAGGGACCCGCAAACTCCCTGATTGATCCAAGAGAAGTTCTTCTAACCGGCAACAAAAGCATAGCCAAAAACTGATGAAGTTGGGACAGCTCCGGAATGGAAGGAAACAGAAGGAGAAAGTGTGTCCATCTGGTGAGGAAACTATATTCTTATAAAAGAGACTGTCCCCCCAAAAAATTAAAGCCAAATTAAATTCAAAAACAGAAGAAAATAAGCAGTGAAATTAAGCTATATTGGATTACTTTGGACAAGTGTGTTATCTTTCTTTTTAATTCTATTTTGTGGATGGAATTTTTCGCAATTTTTTTTAAAGTGAACGGATTAGTTTTTCTTCTTCTATTTTTTCCATTATTTTTAACCTATGGATTAAAATCTTTTTCTTTATTTTAATATGGTATTTTATTTTTCTTTATTAAGTTTCACTTAAGAATTTTGCTTCTTTTAAGCCTGGAATAAAAAGAAAATATAAAAGGAGTACAAAGGGGGTTGCAGGGGCGGAGGGAGACGAAATGGGCACCATCAGTTGGAAGACCGTGGCCGCTGGATCCAGGCGGTCACGTGCTCCAACTCTCCGCTCTCCCATCGCAGACTAGGTGGGCAGGAATCACAGACCTGGGGCCTGAAGCTGATGTTATGCAACGCCAGGTCCGTGGTTCAAAAATCCCCCCTCATTCGTGACCTTGTGTCAGAGGGGGACCCGGACCTGGTGGGTATAACGGAAACCTGGTTGGGCCACGAGAGGGGTATACCCCTCGTGGACATGTGCCCACCAGGTTACCATGCTTTTCATCAGCCTAGGGCCTTAGGGAGGGGTGGGGGGTGGCGATTATTGTAAAGGAAGGTCTTGAGCCGAAGGAGACCACGGTCCCCCAGACAACCGGGTGTGAATCTCTCTGCGTGAGATGGGGCCTAGGGAGGCAGGTGGGCATGTTAGTTGTATACCTGGCTCCTCGCTATGCAACAACAGCCCTGCCCGAGCTCCTAGAGGTGATAGCCGAGGCGGCAGTTGAGACCCCCAGACTGGTAGTCATGGGGGACTTTAACTTGCCGTCGGCAGGCGAAGCCTCTGGAGTAGCTCGGGAGTTCATGGCCTCCATGACGGCCATGGACCTGACCCAGGTAGTTTTAGGCCCCACTCACGAGGGGGGGAACACACTGGATCTCATCTTTGTCTCGGGACAGTGGAGTCGTGATCTGGGAATAGGGGATTTAGTCATCACTCCCTTGTCATGGACAGATCACGCTCTCCTTCGGCTGGACTTTCCAATCGCTACACCCCACCGCGGGGAGGCGGAACCGGACACTCCTATATGGTTCCGCCCCAGGCTTCTGATGGACCCGGAAAGGTTCCAGAGGGAGCTTGGGCCAATTCCTGTGACCCTGCCCTGCGATTCGACTGAGGACCTAGTGGCCGCATGGTTAAGTGCGGCCACGGGGGCCTTGGACCGAGTTGCGCCCTTGCGGCCTCTCTTGCGGCGACGAATCACCCAGGCTCCTTGGTTCACTGAGGAGCTTCGGGGGATGAAGCGCCACAAGAGACTCCTAGAGAGCAGATGGAGATCCTCTCGCTCCGAAGCCGACCAAACACTAGTGAGAACCCATATTAGGGCTTATTTAGTGGCGATAAGAGTGGCCAAACGTGAGTATTGTGCCACCCTTATTGCATCCGCAGATAACCGCCCTGCCGCCCTGTTTGGGGTGACCCGCTCCCTCCTCCATCAGAGGCCGCGGGAAGCCCCTCTGCAAGGGCGAGCAGAGGAATTTGGGATTTATCTGCAGGAGAAAATCACTCGGATTCGGAATGAGCTACCCTCCATCGACAGTGGTCTTGTGGGACTGTCCGAGACTAGTCTTGAGGTTCCTTCTTGGGAGGAGTTTGACTTTGTTACCACCGAGGATATGGACAGGCTGTCAAGGAAGCTTAGGGCTACCACATGTTTATTGGATCCGTGTCCCTCCTGGCTTGTACTGGCATCCTGGGAGACGACACGAGGCTGGCTCCAGGGCATTGTCAACGCATCTTTGAGTGAGGGGTCCTTACCTGCCGTCTTGAAAGAGGCGGTAGTGAGGCCCCTCCTCAAGAAGCCGTCCCTGGACCCAGCTTTACTAGAGAACTATCGTCCGGTCTCCAACCTTCACTTTTTAGTGAAGGTTGTTGAGAGTGTGGTGGCCCAACAGTTTCCGCGACACCTGGAGGAAGTTGATTATCTAGACCCGCACCAGTCCGGCTTCCGACCCGGTCACAGCACCGAGACGGCATTGGTCGCGTTGGTTGATGATCTCTGGAGGGCGCGGGATAGAGGTTATTCCTCTATCCTAGTCCTATTAGACCTCTCGGAGGCTTTTGATACCATCGACCATGGTATCCTATTGCACCGACTGGGGGGGTTGGGGCTGGGAGGCACCGTTCTGCGGTGTTTATCATCCTACCTCTCTGGTCGGTCGCAATATGTGTTGACGGGAGGGCAGAGGTCGACCTCGAGGCCTCTCCTATGTGGGGTCCCCCAGGGGTCGGTCCTCTCGCCCCTCCTTTTCAACACATATATGAAGCCGCTGGGTGAGATCATCCGTGGTTTTGGGGTGGAGTACCATCTGTACGCTGATGACACCCAGCTGTACATATCCACCCCAAACCACCCCAATGATGCCGCCGAAGTGCTGTCCCGGTGTCTGGAGGCCGTACGGATCTGGATGGGTGGTAACAAACTCAGGCTCAACCCTGCCAAGACTGAGTGGCTGTGGTTTCCGGCACCCCGGTTCAGCCAGATTATTCCAACTCTGGCCATTGGGGGCGAAACACTGGCCCCCGTGGAGAGGGCGCGCAATTTGGGTGTCCTCCTGGATTCCCGGCTGTCCATGGAGGACCACGTGGCAGCCGTGGCCAGGGGGGCGTTTCATCAGGTACGCCTGATGCGCCAATTGCGCCCCTTACTGGACCGGGCTGCCCTTCGCACAGTCACTCAAGCTCTCGTGACGTCCCGACTCGACTATTGTAATGCTCTCTACATGGGGCTTCCCTTGAGGTGCACTCGAAAGCTACAGCTAGTCCAAAACGCAGCCGCGCGGGTGATTATGGGAGCCACTAGGTGCTCCCACATAACACCGATCCTGCGCGAGCTGCATTGGCTTCCTGTGGCCTTTCGAGTGCGCTTCAAGGTTTTGACAACTATCTTTAAAGCGATCCATGGCTCGGGGCCTAGTTATATGCGAGACCGCCTCCTGCCCCATACATCCCTTAGACCGATACGCTCCCACAGAGAGGGCCTCCTCAGGGTGCCGTCGGCCGGACAATGCCGACTGGCGAAACCCAGGGGGAGAGCTTTCTCTGTGGCGGGGCCAGCCCTCTGGAATGACCTGCCCCCTGAATTATGCACCATCACCGACCTCCGCCTCTTCCGCCAATGTCTTAAGACATATCTGTTTCAACAAGCCGGCCTAGCCTAACCTCCCATGGGGACTTTTAGATAGTTTTAAATTGGGTTTTTAAAATTTGGTTTTAGCGCAGGATAGGTTTATTTAATAGTTTTTTAAATTATATTTATTGTATTTTGTATGTTTTTTAAATTTCCTGTGCGCCGCCCTGGGTCCTCTGTGGAGAAGGGCGGGATATAAATTTAAATAAATAAACTAAATAAATAAATAAATAAATAAGTAACATCAGAGTGAAAGGAAGCAACACTGCCACTTGGAGGCTAGAGGCTTGAGTCTTGGAAACATTGTACTTTCCCTTTTTCTTTTGATCTCATTGACGTTGCATTTCAAGGTTTTGCAACTTGTTTACAGAGGATGATAAGAGAAAAGAGCATGGATTGTTTATGCAGGTGTTCTTTGGGAGCTTTACTGGCAGTTGGAGAAAAGTGAAAACAAAACTTTGTTTTGGAAGATTATAAATGAACTTGTGTCTAATCTAATAAAAAGCTTTGAATGCTAGAGTGGCAGTGTTTACCAGTTGGAAGAATGGTACAACATCAAAAAGAAACCTTAACATTGCAAAAGATTATGTTTGGAACTCAAAATTTATTAGAAGTAACAGAGAAAATTGAGAAGAGATTGGAAAACATAGAGTATATAACACAAAATATGATAGAAAACTTGAAGATGCTTATCAAATGGAATAAGTCAAGGTTAGAGACCTAGAAATTGAAGGGAAAAATGAATATAAAGACAAGACAACTGATGATATTAACAGTGAACTGAGCGTGGCTAGAAGTGGAAAGAGTGGGATATGGAAAGGGGAACTAGATGGACAGGAACTCTACCCTAGATTTCAAGACACAGAAGAAGAAAAAAGAGAAGAAAGGATGAATTTAAGGAGAGAAACTTTGTTAGAAGCTCTATTGATTTAAGGAGAGAAACCTTGTTAGAAGCACTATTGATAACTAAAGATAAGCTGATTAAAGAAGCAGATGGAGGGTATTGAGATTATATAAGAGATGCAACAAGCACTGAGCTGCGAAGAGAAGTCCACACATATTTTACTTAGAAAATAAACAGAAGATCAATTCCACAAATGGCAAAAGAAATAAGACTGCTTTATTACAGGAAAGATACAGGTTGATATATGAAAGCTGATAATAAAAAGTTAAATTTAGTTAAATTTAGAGTATTATGTAAAAAATGATGTGATAATTGATATGGTTAAATAAATAATTGATAGTGATAATAATGTATACATATGTATTGGTTTGATCGGAGGAAATTTGATATAAATAGCAAATGGTGACCATGAAAGGAAGCTTAGAATTTTTGTTATGTATGAAAGCTAATGATAAAAATGTAAGTCAAAATTTAGTTAATGTTGAGTATTAGGTAAAACTACTACTACTACTACTACTACTACTACTACTACTACTACTACTACTACTAAAGTCATGGGAACATAAAGTGGAAAAAGTTATTGAAAATGAAAAGGTGAAGATCTTGTGGGACTTTCAAATACAAACAGATCGTCATTTGGAGCACAACACACCAGATATCATGATTGTAGAGGGCCGAAGTATGCAGTTTATAGATATCGCTGTTCCTGGAGATGCCAGAGTCAAAGAAAGAGAACTAGAAAAAATAATGAAACATTGTGACCTGGCCATCGAAACTACATGGCTATGGATGAAGCATGTCACAGTGATACCCATTGTCACCGGGGCACTTGGCCAAGAATTTTACTAAATACATCAACAAATTGCAGCTTCCTGCAATAACACCAGCGGAACTGCAAAAAACTGTGCTACTTGGAACATCTTACATTCTAAGAAGGTACTTGGTTGATACCTAGGATGCTGGCAGCAAACCGTATCAACCATTAGCACCAGTCAATGGTATTTGTAATGCATTTTTAAAATGTTCAGTTGGCAGAGTTTCATGTTTAATGAATAAAGTAAATAATAATAATGATGAAATGAAAATGGATATAGTCAATAAATGATCAATAATGCTAATAATGTGTACTGGTTTAATAAAAGGAAATTGGATATAAATTATAAACAGCAATTTGGAAAAGAGGTTTAGAAATTTTGTTATTAAATATAATCAATTTTTATCTAGAACATGTTATAAAGTTGTAAAGATATTGGATGATCTTGGAAATAGCCAATGAAATGTCATTATGTGGTTGTGCTTTTAATGTTGGAATATTTTATGCAAAAGGATGTAAAAACAATTATAGTCAAATGAAAATTGAGGTATGATGATAGTAAGTTATATAAAGATCTTTGATTTAAAATATATAATTTGATATGAATTGTAGGTGATGACTATGGAAGAGATGCATGAAAGCTTTTTGTAACTAATTGACATTCTTTCTACAATATGTAATGGAAGATGATTTTGTAGTGGTTTTTGTGTGTGTTGTGTTTGTTTATTCAAAAATAAAAAAATAATAAAAAATATTGCTTGTTTGGGTTGAATATATGTAAGCACATAAATAAACTGAAGAGAGCCACATTGATGTTGGTGATTAAGCCACCAGGCTAGAAACCAAGAAACTGTGAGTTCTAATCCTGCCTTAAATAATAAAGCCAGCTGGGTGAGTCAATCACTCTCACAGTCATTAGAAGGCAAACTACATCCAAAATGTTACCAAGAAAACTGCAGGGACTTATCCGGGCACTTACCAGGAGTCAACAATGACATAAAGACACCAAACAAACAAACATCCCTGAAACAATATTGTTCACTAATTTGCAACTGTAATCACATTAGGAAAACAAAATAGGATCAGAATTGCCCCGATAGCCTTGCAAAAGTGAACAGTTCTAGTCATCATTATAAGTAGTGAAATATTTTAATATATTTAGCAATAGTTCAAATACATTACTAAAATTTGCTGGGGTATTTCTGTTACTTTGTCATTTTGACAAGTTAGAACCAGATTTTCTTCATAGGTTCAGTACCTCAACTTATTTGGTTCTTTTGAAAGAATGTCATTTTATTGTGCTTGAAAATAAAGAACTGCATGTCTGTTTTCTTCCACATATTGGCACTAATTTAACCTTGGTGATAAGAATATTGACTAAATTTGCAATTTTTACTTTGACCCACTAATGAAGCATTCGCTCTGGAGAGATCTCCGCCCCTCTTCTTTCAGGAGGTGATCCTACCATGCCAATCCTGAAGGCAGGATTACCACTTTCCTGAATGTCATATGATGGAAAGAACACCTTTCTATCAGTCTTCTATAATACTCCATCCCACTGAGGGATCCTACTTTATCCCAGTAGGATAAAAGACTGTCATGGAATGATTTGCAGCAGGGGTGTCAAACTTGATTTCATTGAGGGCTGCATCAAGGTTGTGTTTGACTTCAGACAGCTGGAGGTCCATGTCCAGGGGGGGACATGTCCAGCTCGGCATCTGTTTTGGCCATGACAGCCTCCTCAGCCCTCTGCCAGAAAAAACAGTGCTTGGGAGAGTTGTGCACACACCCAAGCTGTTTTTGCTGACATAAGGCAGAAGGAGGCAGGATTGTAATATGCGGTTTTCCCAAGCTCTGTTTTCACTGGCAGAGGCACTGTCCTTAGTTGTATCTAGATCGGTCCAGCAGGCCAAATCTAAGCACCCCATGGGCCAGATCCAGCCCACATCCTTGAGTTTGATACCTCTGATTTACAGGGTAAAGTTCCAGTTTACCATATTGTTAAATGGGCTATATTTGGTCAGAGTTTTACCAGTCTTATAGCATGTGGGTAGACAATTCTGGTGTCATTGCTGTTACATGGGTTAGAAAGAAACCAGCATTAACTCTTATAAATTTTACTCCAATATCTCAATTCAATTAAATATGGAAAAGAATGCTGGAAGGAAATGGACATAGCATCAGCCATAATGTGAAGCTCCCAAGAGAAAACCCCAATTAATTCCCAGCCTCAAGATAAAGTTAAAAAAACATCCATTTATTAAGATTAACATCTTGGCTAAGCCTCTGGTGTAGCCAGAACTGAAAGTTATTTGATGGCTTCTGAACTTTACCCCCCCCCCCATGTCCCCTCCCCTCTGCCTGTCATGAATCACATTCTCCAATTAACATTGAAAGTAAATCTATGCATGCGCAGTCACAGGTCATCCTGAGATTCCCTTCCCGACCACAAGAATGTCAAGAATTTTCACTTTGTTAGGGCAGCCTGATAATCGTCATGGCAACACTGGAACGTTGACACACAACACTAAACCACAAAATATTCAGAATGGCATTAGATTAGAAAAAAAAATGTCACCACCTTGATGTAGGAATTCTAGCAATTCAAACAAAATTACCATGAAGAACAGTGCTAAGCGACCTGAAGAATGGAGAATGCTCACAATAGCCTACATTAGCTAATAGCAGATGGACTGCTTATAATTAAATGAAGCACTGCTTACAGATAGCATTACAGATATCTCATGCTCCCAGAACTCAGAAAATATCATTATTGAAGTGGAACAAGAAAAGATGTGTGGAGGATATTGTCTATTTATGTCTTCAATAAAAGGTTATTGGGGCATCTTTGCTCTGGGAAAAACAGGAAATGAGGCTGAGCCCTTAGTTACATTTAACAATTAGAAAATTTGTTTCCAAAGATGTTGTTGCCAGAAATTCAATGATCACATTGGCTATGAGAGATTTGTTATGTAGCCAAAGCCCTTAAAGTCTTTAAATGCTCTCATAAATTATTTGGCAGAATAACTAGTATTGTGACAGAGATAGCACTGATGACACAATACATGATTCACTTATCTTTAGTTTGCAAGACACCCAAAATATTGTAATCAGATGTTTTAAAATAAACCAAGAACAAGAGATTTCAAATATTTTATTCATTGGAAATACAGATTAAGCAATAAATAAGGTGCTACTATAATCTTAAAAGCCAATTATGTGTTTCAAATGTTCTGAGATGTCATGCACTATCTGGTAGCTTATACAGAGGAATGCTGTAATATGAGTTGTAAACAACAAAGAAACAAATGTAGGATTGTAGTAAGAACAATGAGAATCTGTTCATAATTGATTGAATCTGCACTTCACATGAGCAAGGTTCATTTGCATGGATAAATGAATATTCTCTTCCACTCTTTTTTTGAGTGCAGGGACAGTTGCACTGAATGGCTAGCTGGGTATCCTTTTGTTGAGGGAGGAAATTTTTCCAGTTACCTGAGCTTTGCTGATAAAGTTGTCAATGTACTGACATAGTACCAATGCATGGGTTTGGATGGGGAGGAATAGATTTTGGCTCAATCATCACAAGACACGGTGGAGTTGGCTGTTTGAATTATTAAGGTTTTCATCATTGATCTTGGATGGTCTTCCTTATTCCTCATTGAAGTGGTACACAACATAAGTATCCTTCTGGACTTGCAGTTCCAAGTTAAAAAAAAAATAGATGCCAAGGTCTTTGTGACAATTTTACCCTTTCCTTGACAAAGAATGCTGATCAAGCAATTGTCCATACCCTAGTTACCTCACAATTGGAGTATTATAATGCTCTGCCTCTCCAATATGTTTGCAGTATGGGCTTACCCTAGGTCCCCTTATCTTGCAGGACCAAGGAAGTGCGCATTTTTTATTGCCTCTTGAGATATGAATGTCCTTGCTCCTTAAAATCTGGCTGTATTCCAAAGACTGGGATAAATGTATTTATTGATGAATTTATGGGACCCTGATAGCATGGTTTATTAATTTGGTTATTTATTTTTGACTTCTTAAATGTTTGTTATTGTTTTTGGAATTTATAAGGCATACAGAATTTCATAGAATGTTATAGTGATCATAACACATGTATTAAAAGTATAGTATCTTGATCAAATATTGGCTTGTTTCAAATATGTAGTCTTTTTTATTAAAACACACACACACAGACACACACACACATATATGAAAAGGGAATTGCATTAAGTAAATTTATAATTGCATTAATTACATTTAAATTCATAACCATTAGGATTATGTGAGTGAGCTAGAGAAATGAAATTGTTTGGTCATAGTGGGCTAGCTCAATGTCATCCTGAACCAGACTCTAAGCTAGTGTCTAAGATAGATCTGCTATGAGATATCCTTAGCGTTGTTGTCAGACACCTTCCTCTTCCATTTTTTTTAAAAAGTCTTTGCCTTCTATCCCCCCCCCCCCAAAAAAAATTCCATCCATCCATCCAGATTCTAATGCCTTCGTTTGTATGGTTAATTTTCAAACATACGAAGTATAAAACAATTTTTTTTCCTCTACAGAACTATATTTAGATTTATGGATTCGGTTAATGATTTAAATAGAAAATCATTATTTAAAAAGAATATGTTTAGTTTAGGGTTACATTGTGAAGTTCTCTGAAGATGGTTGATTGCTTGCAGATGTTTCATTACCCAATTAGGTAATATCATCACAATGGTGATTCAGAAGGTCATAAGAACACTTAATACATAGAGGGAACAAAAGTGAAAATATATCTCTGACTAAAAAGTAATACAAGACCTTCTGTGAAATACTTTACTTTACTTTACTTTTATTAAATTTGTATACCACCCTTTTCCCTTATGGGACTCAGGGCGGTGAACAGGCATAATAAAACAGTAAAACATCCGATACAAAAATATATTAAAATACATTAAAACTAATTAAATTTAAGGGCCCGTTCTAAAAACCAGATAATCATATAAAACAGTTAATAAAATCAACGAAAATCAATTAAAAGATTACAATCGATTAAAAGAAAACTACACCAGGCCGGCCGCACGAAAGAGGTCCGTTTTCAGGGTCCGACGGAAGAGGCGCAGGTCGGTGATCGTACGAAGGTAGGGGGGCAGATCTTTCCAGAGGGCAGGGGCTGCCACAGAGAAGGCTCTCCCCCTGGGGGTCGCCAGCCGACATTGTTTGGCCGACGGTACCCTGAGGAGGCCGGCTCCGTTGGAGCGGACTGGTTGGTGGGAGGTATTCGGTAGCAGGATGCGGTCCTGCAAGTAACCAGGCCCTATGCCATGGAGCGCTTTAAAGGTGGTTACCAACACCTTGAAGCACACCCGGAAAGCCACAGGCAGCCAGTGCAGCTCGCGCAGGAGAGGTGTCATATGGGAGCATCTTGAGGCTCCCAGAATCCCCCACACAGCCGCATTCTGCACCAACTGGAGCCTCTGGGTGCACCTCAAGGGGAGCCCCATGTAGAGAGTGTTGCAATAGTCCAGGAGGGAAGTGACAAGGGCTTGAGCGTCACGAGCGTCACGATCCAGAAAGGGGCGCAATTGGTGAATCAAGTGAACCTGATAAAAGCATGCTACTGATCAAAATAGATTTAAAAAATTTTTAAAGTTCTTTTCTGAACTGTATGCTGATTAAAAATATGTTTGGAATAAATATATTTATAGTGAATTAAAAATGTTATTTCTCATGTAGCCAATAGCATATGTCCCCTGGTCATAAGCAATCAGTTTGGTATGTAATAACCTAATAGTTAAGATGGAGTTCTCATTACATATTCTATGAAATGGTACATTGTTTGGTTGCATTTTCTCCATTCTAGCTTGAAACTATTGTTTTAAGCATATTTAGACAGAAGAATTTCAGAGATCCTGAGATAGAAGAAAAGCAGGGCTACAATATGGTGCTTCTATTAGGACTTCCGCTATCCGGCTTCAGCGGCGACGGGCGAGCCTAGGGCTCGCTCGCCGCTTTGTTGCCTTTTCTGCCCCCCCACGGGGGCGAAACTCTCCGGTTACCGGAGGTTTCCCGTAGGGTCGGCTCAGAGGGAGCGTCCCTCATCACGGCGGTGGGGAGAGCGCTCCTCTCTGCGACCTAGGTGGAGAGGAACATGCTGCGGGTTTTTTTTTTCCTTCGCCAACGGCTGTCGGCGCCATTCGCTTTAATGGAGAGGGCTGAACGGAGAGACCGGGCGGATCACCGAGGCTTCAGCTGCGAGGGAGAGTGAGTTTAAAAGAACACCTTTTTTTTTCCTTGCTGCCAGCCAGGCTGAACGGACTGGGAGGGGGGTGTTTATTTCTAAAAAAAAAACCCTCGGATTTAAGCGGCACGTTAAAATGGCTTCTCTGCAAAGAGAAAGTGGAAACTTTCACTCCGGACGGTCTTTAACAAGGGAAAGTGGAATGCGATTCTTTGCAACATTGTTTCTAGGTCTGGCTGGTTAAAAAAAATTCTTATTTTGCTACTCTCTCCCTCTGGCTCTGAGATGGGCGGTGGAAGTGGCTTTTCTTTGTCCCTGCCTGACTATTTCATCTAAGGAAAATTTCCAGCGTCTCTTTGAAAGCAGGACTCTCTCTGGATTTTTGAAAAAAAAATTCTTTTGATGGATTTGTGATTTCTTCTCTGGAATACCTTCGTTATTACTATTTGCTGACCTGGGAAACTGTGTCTCTTTTGGTTTCTGAATTGTTTGCAACTTCACAGCCCTGAACTGAACTGAGCTCCTGATTTGCCCCACCAGCCCCACCCGGAAAACGCCATCTTGGTGGCAGTGACTCTAACTTTTAACCATGGCACAAGAAGCAGCACTTGTAAATTTGGAACAAAGGATGGCTTCTCTTGAAACCTCTATGCAAACTTTGATATCAGAAATAAAGGCCCAGAGGGCTGAAAATATTACCTTCAAGAAAGAGCTACTGGATCCCCGGAAGCAAGTGTTGGAGAACACACAGAAGAATGAAGAACTGGAAGGGGGGTTGGAGGGGGCTAAGGGAGAGATTAAAAATGTTTCTAATGAGGTGGGGGAAATAAATGGGCATGTGTCTAGGATAGATATGGAAAGAATGACATATTTTTTGAGATTTCAGAATGTTCTTGAGGAATCTGGTGAATGCCTGCCTGATCTTATGAGTACAATTTTAGCAGACTATTTACATAAACCTAAGGATGAGATCAGGGGGGACATTGACCTAGCCTATAGAATTAATTCTGCATATGCCAGGATAAATGAAGTGCCTAGAGAGATACATGTGAAATTTGTTAGAAGGTCAACCAGAGAGGAAATCCTGAAAGCGCAGAGAGAGAAACCTCTAACTCACCAACAAAAAACGGTCACTATCTTGAAGCAGATCCCTAGAAAAATTAGAGATGCAAGAAGGAATTTTTCCTTCTTGTCTAAAACCTTGTTTGATCACGGGATTTGGTTCAAGTGGATGACACCTGAAGGGATGCTGGTGTTCTGGGAAGGAGGAAGAGTGAGGATTAAAACAGTTGCTGAGGCGGAAGCCTTTCTTAAAAAATATTCCTCTGTCCTGGGGGAAGATCCAGGGGGGACGGAGGGGGCCACGGCCCCACCTACGGGGGGCCAGGGAGGAGAGAAAGAAGATACAATAGCCAAAAGACTTAGATCAAAAAAATAACTTTGCCTTGATTTTTCTTGAACAACTTTGCATAATATTTCTATCTGGACTTTTTGTAAATGTCTGACAGCATGGAACGGAGAATTTAGGTAAATGTACTTGCTTTCATCTTGTAGTGGTATGGAAAATGTTTTCTATGTTAACTTTTTTATTGTGTATTTTGAGGTCTCGGAAGGTCCGACGACTCTAACGTGAATGCTCTCAAAATTTCTTTGTAACCATTACCCTATCCTGTTAAAAAATGTAAAACCAATAAAACTTTTTCAATAAAAAAAATTAATATGGTGCTTCTATTATAGAATGATCCAAATGATAAATTATAACAGTTAAATTATATTTTTAAAAGATAGATAATTAAATTTAAGTTGATTTCACTGAATATGAGTGTATAAAGACATTCTAAATGTTTTTAAGACATTCCAAAAATGTTGAGATTCTCTTTTTAAAAAACTAGTGCTGTTCAATCTGAAAACACACTGTTAAAGCTACATCTATAATCTTAAACTCAATTGTAATGCTCAGTCAGACATTAAGATGCCTGCCCAGGGAAAAGAGCTGCCCAAAACATTCTTCGGCTTCCTGAAAGAGTACAAAGCCCCTGAAAATGATTTCTTGAGAACCGGGGAACCTGCAGAGCAGATCAGATTACAACATGGCATATAGTGCTATGCTCCTCTTTTAAAAATATCTCTACCAATTTTTTGATTTTGCCCTTTCTAACTTAGTTCTTGGTGCCAAAGGGCATTTCAGTGTCATTCTAGTCTAGTGTCATAATGAAATGAATGAGGACAGATTGTCCTCAACTTACAACACGGGTGTCAAAGTTGCGGCATCAGGTTGCTGTCATGTAACGTTTCACTATGTTTTTTCCCTTTTCAGAGCTGGGGTGGGTATGACCTGCATGTGACACATCTGGCCCAGGGGCCATCAGTTTGACACCCCTGATTTACAACTACAATTGACCCCAAAATTTCTGTTGCTAAGTGAAATCGTTGTTAAGTGAATTTTGCCCCATTTTATTTATTCTTGTACACAGTTGTTAAGTAAATCACTTCAGTTGCTAAGTTTATAACACAACTGAATCTGTGAATCAGGCTTTCCCATTGATTATGCTTGTCCGAAGGACACATAGCAACTGTCATAAATATGAATCAATTGCCATGCATCTGAATTTTGATCACATGTCCCTGGAGATGCTGCAATGGTCGTAAGTACAAAAATTATTATTGGACTTAGGACATTTTTTAAGGCAAAGCGCATGCACGGAAGATGTAGCGCATATGCGGACATGGCACATGTGCTCACATTTAATAATAATAATAATAATAATAATAATAATAATAATAATAATAATAATAATAATAATAATAATAATAATAATAATAATAATAATAATAATAATCTGGACTATTGTAACTCTCTCTACATGGGGCTCCCCTTGAGGTGCACCCGGAGGCTTCAGTTAGTTCAGAATGCAGCCGCGCGAGCAATCATGGGAACCACTAGGTTTACCCACATTACACCGGTCTTGCGTGAGCTGCACTGGCTGCCTGTCATCTTCCGGGTGCGCTTCAAGGTGTTAATTATCATCTTTAAAGCGCTCCATGGCTCGGGACCTAGCTACCTGCGGGATCGGATCCTGCCTCACACATCCTCACGGCCGATTCGCTCCCACAGAGAGGGACTTCTCCGGGTGCCGTCCACTAGACTTTGTCAGCGGGCGACGCCCAGGGGAAGGGCTCTCTCTGTGGCGGGCCCAGCCCTCTGGAACGACCTTCCCCCCGATATTAGAACGACCACGGACCTCCGCTCCTTCCGCTTGAAATTGAAGACTCATCTTTTCCGCCTGGCCGGCCTAGGGTAGTCTCTCTCTCTATGGGCTTTTAAAGGTATATCAATATTTAGTGGGGATTTTTAGTTAATGGGATTTTAGCACAGGAATTAATTTAATCTGTTTTAATTTGCTATGTATTTTGTATATTTATTGTTTTTATTCTCCCTGTGCACCGCCCCGAGTCCCTGTGGGGAGAGGGAGCGGTCAATAAATTTAGCTATTATTATTATTATTATTAAAAAAATGGCCGCAAGTCACTTTTTTAGTGCCGTTATAACTTCAAATGGCCAATAAATGAACTGTTGTAAATCAAGGACTATCTGTACTTCTAATGTAATTTTTGTTTTTATTCAACTTAACTGAAATCATGAATTCAGCTGTAAGAAGTGCATTTAGAACTTAAATGTATATAAAAACATAGGTTGGAGGTACAGTAAGTGGGGGAAATTGGGAACGTGTGAGATTTCTTATACAGTACATTTACTTTCCAATAATTTTCTAATATAAGATGCATTAGACTTCCAAAATGTAAAGTAAATCTTCCACTGAAGGTGAGAAATTATTGAACAAAGTCAGTATAAGAAATTAGAAAGTCTATCATTTTGTTCACTAAACAGAATTATTAAGAAATTGCACTAAATCATTAATTAAACAGTTCTAAATAAATATATGGTTAAATACAAATCTTTTGTACAAAGACAATATGTTAGCCACAGAACACATATCCTCTTAAGAGATAATGTTAATTTAAAATTAAGTAGGTTTGCTTCTAACAAAAGTTTAATATGATAATCTTTAAGGAAGCAATTACTTAGGAAAGCAGTTAAAACACCCACCCACATAAATGTCATTAGAGAAAATGCTGTTGAATCATTCACAGCTATATTAATTGCGGACAACCAAACTGGACTTCTTACTTAACAGAACTAAAATGTGCACAGAAATGTCATTTTTCCTTTAGCATTTTGATCATTCTTTTAAGGCTTCCAGACCTGTGAGAGCCTATTTATACTATGATTTTCTGGCCGTAACAAAGAAGTATACTGTACCTCGTGTGTTGATGGCTGTTGCCGATGTGACTGTGCCTGTGCCTGTTAAGGCTACAGTGGCTGTGACTGTTGCAGTGGTAAGGGAGGGGATGACAGTGGTGGGAAGCAAAATGTTGGAAACATCTGGTGAGTGGAAAAAAATATAACATAAAATCATATCATGCAAACAGAGAGAAGCAGCATAACAATGATTCAGCTTGTCAATACACATGTGTAGAAAATGTATCAATTAAAACATGCTTAGCACAGATCAACAAAGGTAAGGTAACATACTTTGAAATTCTTGACATTAGATCTCTCTCTTTCTCTCTCTCTTTTTTGAATGCTCAAATAGTATCAGATTGAATTTTGGACCAACCAACAAAGAGAATTGTTCAAAAGAAAAATTTTAAAGTCAGAGAGTAAATCTTTATGACAAGAATTCATTTCTTTGCTAAGCCATTTTAAATGCCTTGAACGGTAAGAAAGCAAATATGGATGAAACAACATGCCGTGTCAGCGTGGCAGATGACAACACAACATCATCATGCTAAAATAAATACATGTGTTAAGTGATGGTTTATGTTAAAACACCTACTTTTCAGACAGACTCAATGAAAAAAAAAAGTGAGCAAACGACTACTAACTCTAAAAGCTGCTGGTTTGGGTTTGCTTGTCTTCTTCCACATTTTGTTAGAGACACAGTCATCTGCTAAGACCCAGAGCAGAAAACACATAAAAAACCCTTAACTTTTATAGGGTTCACTATCGTTCAACAGCATTGGTGAATATTAAGTGTATAATATAAAGAAATAGTTTATTAACCTTAATAATTAGTGAGGGGGGGCAGTTTTGGGAACTATTCACATCAATGTGCAAATTAAAAGAGTGATCTATAGAGGACACTTACCAGAAGAGAAGCAAACAAGCATTATCAGCATTCAGAACATATTCTAAACCAAGAACTGCTGCATGTCAGTCTAAATGTATTACTGATAATCACATCGTAAATTCCCTATTCCAATTGCATGTGTGCATATGTTTGTATGGAAAGTGTGTATGAGATAGATCTTTTAATTCCAAAAGTGCACTAAACAGAGGATGGGTGGGTAGGGGAGACTTCACTGCCTAAAGTCTAAAATCTTCTTTGCCTGAAGCAAAGATTTTTGTTTGTTTGTTAAAAAGACACAGAAGGGAAAAAAAATGGAAGAAAACCATTGAAAATGTTTAGAAACTTGGCTTCAAGCACTGTGTATCTAGGAAACTAGCCACATAGACAGAGTTAAAAACACCATTAATTCAGGAATAGCTAAAGATATCTGTGGAGGATAATAAAAGTCAGAAATACAGCTTTCAATTTCTTTTAAAACCAATATCAGAACATTATTTCTATAGATACTGTATTTTTGGAGTATTTTTTTCCTCTAAAAAGAGGCTGAAAATCTGGGTGGTTCTTATACATCGAATACAGCATTTTTTGCCTCCTGAAACCCCACCCCTTTACCAAAATGGCCACGCACATACCCTTATGGAGACTTCCAGAGTGCTACTGGGTGCTGGGGAGGGCATATATGAGCAAAAAAGAGGGTGTTTTTGCCCCCCCCCCAGCGCCCAGCAGCACTCTATAAACCTCCATAAGGCTATGCATGCAATTTCTTTGACCAAAAAATGGCCCGTTTTTGCGATAAATGTGCCATTTTGCTCATTTTTGACCCCTCCCCCAGAAGCACTCTGCAAGCCCCCCCAAGGCTATTCATGCCTTTCATTTGAAAAAAAAGGGCCCATTTTTGTGAAAAACGGGCTATTTGGGGGAGGTTTGCAAAGTGCAAAAAGGTTTTTTTTTTCCTTTTTGGAAAGCTGTTAAGTTAGAGTGATTGATGAGAATTACGATGGTCAAGTGCTGCGCTTGCAGAAACAAAGATTTGTTCCAAAGGTGGTCAGTGATTTCCTTCTCCAGCACATGGGTAAATACACCTGGAAGCATCTACCTCCCTACCTACCTATCTACTGTATTTCTCTCTCTCTCTCTCTCCCTCCCTCCCTGCCTACCTATTGTATTTCTCTCTCTTTCTCTCCCTCTCTATCCCTCTACCTACCTACCTACTTTTTTAAAAAAAATTGCCTCTTCAAAACCTGGGTGCGTCTTATACTCTAAAAAATATGGTACATGGTAAATAAAATCAGGCAGCATCATATAGGAGGATTATTTTCAAAGCACAGAATCCTGAGGTTTAGAATATTTTATGTTTACTAGCAGCCTCCGCTCACAGCTAATTATTCCACTAGACTTTTTGATTTAAACCTATTCCTAATGTTATACATTACAAATTATATTGCCATTTAAAAAGGCTGCCTGTCTTTCCCCTAGTTAATACATTTGAGATACCCCAAAATGTCACAGTCCCATTCCCAATTAATTAGAGCAAATATTATTATTCTCTAACATTTACTTTTGCAAAATTTTCACATAGGTATCTATATAACTACGTGCGTACATCCTTAACATATTAACATTTAAAGCAGTTCATCAAAAGGAGATAACCCTGACTATCAAAATTAAGGCCGGTTTTTCAAAATTTAATGTTGCCACATTAATCAAAAGGACAAACTACAACATTGCCTGGAGAGCAACTGCCATGACTATTAAATAGAACTGACATTAGTCAACATTAATCATGAATGATCTTTTTTTTAAAAAAAGTTTATTTAGTTTAGTTTATTTCGAATTAATATACTGCCCTATTCTCCCAGATGGGACTCAGGGTGGTGCACAGAAAAGATAAAACCCACAAGTACAACAATATAAAATGGTATTAAATAAACTCTGTGCTAAAATAATTTAAAATTATTAAAATTCAATTAAAATTACTTGTTAATCTATCTATGTCAGGCCAGCCAGGTGGAAGAAATAAGTTTAAGTGCCCGGCGGAAGAGGCGCAGGTCTGTGATAGTTTGGATGTCAGGGGGGAGGTTGTTCCAGAGGGACGGACCCGCCACAGAGAAGGCCCGTCCCCTTGTGGTCACCAACCGGCATTGACCGGCAGATGGTACCCTGAGGAGGCCCTCTCTGTGGGAGCGGACAGGTCGAAGGGAGGTATGTGGCAGGATGTGGTCTCGCAGGTAGCCAGGACCCGTGCCATGGAGCGCTTTAAAGATGGTAACTAGCACCTTGAAGCGCACCCAGAAGACCACAGGCAGCCAGTGCAGCTCGCGCAGGAGAGGTGTTATACGGGAGTACCCGTATAAAAAAGAAACAACTTGTGAATTTCTTAGCATTATTATGTAAACAGCATAATTCATTTAAAAATGGTTAGCAATCATGCAAAAAAAAAAAAAGGCTAGAATTTCAGAGTATTTTGCCATATAATAAATATTTTACAACTGCTCCAGAAACTGGCTGAGAAGCTGTTTACATAATTAAATAGGCACTTCACAAATGTATATGTGAACTACAGCACAATCCTATGTCAAAATCCAGTTTTATGTAGATTTCAAAGTAATGTAAAGGGGAAGAACAATCACTGAAAACCAAGTGGATGATCCTTGTCTTTGATAATATATGTCAAGACTAACAAAAACAAAACCTCTACCATGAGCTATTTCTCTGGTTTTGGGAAAAGAAGATAAACTAAAACTTCCCTCAGCATAGCTATAGTGTCTGTACACTGTAACTTAATTTTATATCATAGAAAATTTAAACTTGGAAATGCTGTTGTTTCAAATTGGAATGGAATGACAATCAGTAATAGACTGCCATAACTTTTTTGGGGGAGAAATCAAGTCTAACACTTGGCACTGATTTGGCATTTGAATTTGCTTGGATGTCCTGATAAATGAATTCTGTCAAGAGAGAGATAGGAAAGTTACAATCTTATTAATTCTTTTTAAAGTCCTGTTCTGGCCATGAAATCTACTCAAGCAAATTTCATGTAGTACAATAAACGTGCTTTGATTTCACTGTAGTTTGGGTGTTTTTCCCCCCTTGATATGTGACAATTGACACGTTTCCTTTTTTTTTAAACCCTTCTACATGCTCTTTAATATCTTCAACATCAGTTTTATGTAGGTCATGAACTGTAGTCTTCCTTGGAAAGGAATGGCCATGCAAGGTTAGAGATGCAAGATAATCTATAAATTGGATTAATGCATTACATTTAGGGATGCAACTGAAAAAAAGATGTTTGCAGGTTCCAATCTTGGAAGGGCACATCAGTTCAAACCCAATTAATTTGTAAAAATGGAGCTATTTCACATCAACTACTTATAAGATGTCCTTCTCTCACATTATCCTTCCTTTGCATTAATATCTTCAATAACCTAAGAAAAAACGTATCTTGACTTATTGTGCCAATGCTGTTTTCACTTCAGTACCAAATTTGTACACATATTCAATGTTTTTATTGTATTTGTAATTGGATTCTTTTTTTATTAGCTGGTTGAATATTCTTATGCCTGTTATTTTATAAATAATGTAATAAATTATTATATAGGTCCGAGTAAGTCAGGATTATTTTAAAAATATTTTAAACATACACATGTTTTGATGTAATGTCATTTAAATTCAGCAGAAATGATTTTAGATTGGATGCTAAAAACTGTGAAATTGAGCTTAGTTCATAGAATCATCCTAACTATTTCCACTTTCTCACTGGAATCAAATACATCTTTAGGTATTCTTGAAGCTTGCAGATTCTTTTTCAGAAGCTGGTGGTCTTGGATAAGTAGAAATCTGAGACTTCATTTTGACTCTCCCAGTTACAACAATTTAATTCATGCATATGTTTTTTTTTTCTAATGATAGAGTTTCTGGTTGTTTTTGGTTGCCTGATGTTGCCTCTAGCACACAATATGTTTCATTATAATTAATGTTACTATTTCTATTTTTTTTCTTTAATTCCCAAATTGATTTTTGTGGCTATATAAATTGATCACAATAACAAAAACCAAAAAGAAACTATTCAGAGTTATGTCTTGTTACCCATACATTCTGCATTAATTTCTCATGAAACACATTTAAACATGTTATCATGTTGGGCACACCAAATATAAATCCTGCACTTGTGTTGATAAAAAAAAGGAAAGGAAATTCACAAAACTCTAGAGAATAGCAACATAAAAGTTTGAATACAGCCTCTCTAAGCAATAAGGAGAGCTCGATTTCACACTGAATTGAAATGAATCAATGTTCCTGTGTTCTACTACCCATTTTCTATATTATATAAGTCATTCAACTGTACTCCCCAAATATCCTTTGATGAAATAAAGAACAAGTTATATAGTGTTTAGGATGGCTTCACAGTACCTCCACAGATATGGAATAAATAATTAAAACAAAATAGATTAAATGCTAGAGTAATAATGACTAATAAATCATATAGTTTAGCCCAGTGACGTGGGGTGAGGTTTATGGCTGGGAGGCACTGATATCATCACAATCAGATACATTAACAGCAGCCATCTTAAGCATGTCTACTCAGATGTAAGACCCTTATTTTTCTCTCAAGTTCCAGATTAGTGTGTACAGAACCACAATCCTAAATTACTCCAAACACCTCTCCTCCTAGTGTATAAAGTCAATTTCATGTCTTGGGTGTTGGCCGTTTGAAATTTCCTCCACCAGACTAGGTAACAGACCTCACTTACCTAGTCAGTCTGAAAGGCAAAAGTTGCAGTATGCTTAAAGCCCGCAATGACAGGCAACTGTAATTCACATCCAGGTCTGCTCAACCACCCCTCTTTACACCCCAGGTAAGGTTACACTCTTGCGATTTTCTCTGGGATCAGAAGAGCTGGGACAGAAGAAGTTGCGGGATTTATTCCCTGAGGAGTGAGGGGCAAAGAGAGCTCACCAATCCCCCTCCAGTCCAGGTGGGCGAGGAAAGCAGGTGGAATGGAGGAGAGGATGATGACCAATGGGGAGCCAGTGAGACTGGGGGAAGCAATACGGGTGCCGATCTGGAGATTTAGAGGAGTGGTCTTTGGCAGCCCAGAGCCGGGTCAGCTCTCTCTCTCTCTCTCTCTCTCTCTCTCTCTCTCTCTCTCTCTCTCTCTCTCTCTCTCTCTCTCTCTCTCTCTCTCTGCCTGGGACCACCGAGGAAGGACCCACCGGCTGCTCTTGTGCGTCAGCTCCAGTTTCCCTCGCTCCGGTTTGAACTTTCCCAACTGTTATAGCTCCCCCCTGCCAGCTCCCAAGGAGGGAGGCTTGGATAGCCTTCAGGTGCACGAGTATCACGGTTCAGCGAAAGGGAAGAGGAAGAGCTGGTGCAACACTGCAGCTTTAAACAGTTACTCTGCTGCCACTAAGTCACAGGAAGAATGAGCGCTCTCTACTATGAGGCAGGGGAACTGCGTGCCTCACCTAGTCTGACTTTTTAGGCGTTTTATGATCGCTCAGCACAAGAAACACGTTCCACACATAGTTGTTCACAAAAAACACTCCAGTTTATATTATATACATCAGCTAAACTATTAAAAGCAACATACAGAGAGACAGCAACACGGTCTCATTACAGATCATGTAAAACAGTTACGCTCTCGCCTGAGACGCTGAGCTCGCTGCAGCCTCACCACAAACTCTCACCTGACTAGTTGAATGGTAAATGTGAAAATTCTGCAATTTTAATACCAAACAATGTAAAACTGGTGAAGTTAAATGGAAATTAACTTTATGGTACAGATCAGTAGATACATACAAGCATTTAATTTATTTTTTCCTTTTACATTTTTTTTCTTTTCATGATGAGAGTGGTGAGGCTGTGCCTTACTTGCCTCACCTGACTGCAAACTCATTGCTAGGGATCATTAGGAAGGGTATAGAAAATAAGTCAGCAAGTGTCATTTTGCCTCTTTATAAATCTATGGTGAGGCCTCATCTGGAGTATTGTGTACAGTTCTGGTCACCATACCTTAGAAGGATATTATGGAAATGGAGAAGGTGCAGAGGAGGGCAACCAGAATGATTAGGGGGCTGGAGCACCTTCCTTACCATCTGAGCCTGCAACGGCTGGGCCTCTTACTCTAGAACGACGGCGCCTGAGAGGTGACCTGATTGAAGTCTATAAAATCATGCATAGTGTGGACAAAGTAGAAAAGGAAAAACTGTTTTCCCTATCGCACAACACTAGAATGAGGGGGAACTCCATGAAACTTTTGATAGCTAGACCTCAAACAAATAAGAGGAAATACTTTTTCACCCAGAGGATCACTGGTCTATGGAACTCCCTGCCAGAAGAAGTGGTGACAGCTGTCAGCCTCGACACCTTTAAGAAAGGATTAGACGAGTTCATGGAGAACAAGGGTATCAATGGCTATCATTATGGATGCCTAAGGACACCCTCCATGTTGGAGAGATAGGCAGGATATTTCTCAATGCCATTTGCAGGGAATCATAAGCAGGTGAAGACATCTGCTTGGGAATACCCTGAAGCAAATGGTGAGCCACTGTGTCAGACAGAATGCTGGACTGGATGGGCTGTGGCCTGTTCCAGCAAGGCTATTCTTATGTTCTTATGTTCTTATGTCACTGGTTTAGACGCAGGACATTCCTTTTCCTCTTATTAAACAACTAGTGACAGATGAGGAAAACAAACATATGAATCCCAGAATCTGATGACAATATACAAATAAATATAAGGAAGAATTTATAACTTATTTAAAATTTTCTAATAAAAATGACATCACGGCAAGGATTAGTCTTAACTTAAATGTATTTCTATTGCACTTCCTGCATTAAAAACATCAAAGCACATTTGGATGATGTGAACTAAATTTTGAAATATATTCACATGATAAACTTACTCTCTGGCATAATCCCAATTAAAAATTTCAGGTAAAACATTTTTGGCTAAAAATAAAAGACAAGTTATCATCAAATTATTAAATATTTGACTAACCCCCTAGCTAATACTTTAAAAATAGCAGCTGTTTAAATTAAACAGGTCAGTTCTGAATATCACAGTCTCTTCCAGATTACATACATACATACATGCATATATGATTGATACATGAAATAACTGGCCCAGAAGTCATGAATACTTTTTTTTTATAAAAGGAATAAAAAATGGTAGGATTGGAAAATAATGTGGTATATGATGAAACAATAATATGATTGAAAAGATTTTTCACATGTTGGATGATGTAAAGCATGGCAGCAATTTAGCTGAGGGCACCATCAAATCATGGTCCTTAGATATTTGTTATAGCTGCTGTACCTAGATAGCATCACATCCTGGCACATCCTTTAAGACTACTAAGTTTCCATTGCGTGAGAAGTAAGATTTAGGGTAGCATGATTTTCTACTGGCTCCAGGATGGGAAGGATAAGGCAAAACAGCCGAGAGACACTGACTCTTCACAGGAGCTCCAAAACAGAGTGGCTCTCATATTTTTTATTGTTTATTTAAGGCCATTTATCAAAAAACACTTATTTTTATTTGAAATCAATATTCCATAAGTTATAGCGCATACAATAAACATTAAGAAACAAAAACATTGAGGAAAAATCAAAGTAGAAAACAGAACAAAACTTTAATTTTCGTGCTAAAGTCTGCTAAAGCAACTCTATTTTAACTTTTCATGAACTCTGAGAGAAAGGAAGCAGACTTGTACTAGTGATAGTTAAAGTAATAGGCAAGTGAAATCTGAAAATTTTTACTTCTTGAAAATAGGATAATGGGGTCAGTAGCTGGGCATTTTTAGGTCATCCAATGATGCATGGAATTGGAAAGCAATTCATCAAGATCAAACAGGGACTGGAAAACAGCAACTGGATATAAGAAAGTGAACAGTTAGCTGCCATGTAGCAAGTCACATTTGGCTTAGTAACCTTAACAGGACAACAAAAGGCAGAGGTGATGTGGAAAAGAATATGTGATTGACCTGCTGGAGAAGAAGCTGTAAAGATCTCTGTTGGAAGTCTCCACTGTCTGAATCTCTTATCAATGCTAGGCAGTTGTCTTATTCAACAGCCCAGGTCTAACTAACTCAGTCATGGAAAGAAGCATATTTTTATATGAATGAGTGAATTTTATTCCACTCTCCTCTCTTCTCCTCATAAAGCTTTATTGTTCCTGAATTTCAATGTCTTGTGTTGCTCATTAGATAAGATTAGACTTCTCCAGAGACTGGCAACCAATCACCCGTTTACATTGGTAAGTCATAAGCCATTAGCTGTATATAAAAAAACAAATATTGACTTGTTGGAGTAAAACAATGCAACAAATGCAATCAAAATGAAATTTAGAAGCGTTACACTTCAAAAATTTTAGGAAATGTGAGTTGTTATGAATAAAATTTCATTATTTCAGTAACTGAATAAAAATTCAAACTTAGAATTTGAGTAGAAATTCAGAAAGCAACATTTTTCATTTCTTATAAAAGATATATTTGTATATACCTGGGCAGTTATCATGTCTTTTATGATGAAAGTCTATGGATATTAAAAGTTATTAATACTAATTGTGTCCAGAAAATAAATTGTAAATAATTTCTTGATAAAAGGTTACACAATATAGAATTACAATATGTATATGTATACAATATCTTATTACAATATGTAATAAGAAACAGAGTGAGTGAATTACTTGGGTTTATAAAAATATAAGACCTGAAATATGGAAACTTGCTATCAAAGAACTTAACATAATGATTTGCGTTGCTATTTATCCTTCCTCTTACCAACTGCTATTGCATTTCTTTCTTGGTTTTCTTTTTTACTGCCTTGCTTGTCTGAGTACTCAAGCAGTTTATAACCTCGAATTGCAAGGTCCTTGAGACACCTTGTTGATGCAAACTGATGTCTCTATTGTAGCCTTTTTCCATACAAAGAGATTGAAGCCTAATAATTTGTATTATGATAATGTATTAAAGGATGGTTGAATGTTTAGAATGTAAACAAGTCCAGAGTTAATCCATAGTACTGAGCAAAGGAAAATTTACTCTGGGATCCCCTGATATTCACTTTGATAGATCTTTTCCCAAAAAAACACCTCTGCTTCTTCATGACATGGCACCTCTTCTTGGTGTACCAAATTTGCAGCAAGCTCCTGCTGTCACTCTATCTATTGTAGGTGTAAAGTATGTCAACTGAAGTCTGTACTTAGCCATTATCTACCTTCCTCAATCTGACCCTTGATTAATAATAACACTATTGTTCTAAAATAAATAAAATAAATAAAATATAAATGCTAACATCAAAATGCAGGCATTCAAAGATGAAAAAGAAAACCCGGGATCTATCCATATCATGATGAAACAACTGTTTAGAACAGGGGTGTCCAAACTTGGGAACTTTAAGACTTGTGGACTTCAACTCCCAGAATTCCCCAGCCAGCTATGCTGGGAGTTGAAGTCCACAAGTCTTAAAGTTCCCAAGTTTGGACACTCCTGGTTTAGAAGAATAGTTCAGAAGAAAATGCAGTGCTCCAAGCAGATCATAATATAGCTACAAATTACCCGTCCTCTGGTCCAAAAAGATTTGGTTAGAAGTTTCAAATTAATATTACAGTTTAAAAGAAAATAATAGTGTAAATCAGATATCTTGACAGATAAAAAGACAGATGAATAAAACTGTAAGGTTTCTTGTTCAATTTAATAACCTGTACAGAGGAATAAAGGCATTAAACTTAGGAAAAAAAAATAAATCTAGAGCAAAATCATTCTTATTAGTTTCTTTAGAAATAGCTGCTACTTGAAGTATATGTTTCTCTATTTCCTGGACTTTGCTTGTGATTTCAAAATTTAATCTGAAGCTACTGGGAATATGAGATAAACTCTGTTCTTTTCCCGCTTTGGTTCAGCAACTTCTCTTGGAGATCTATTCTTTATTTTCAAAACTCTCTCATTTCCCATCCTGGCTAGAAGATATATCTGCCTTTATGTACAAAACAAAGAACATTTCACTCTCAGGGGAATGTGCATTCTGTACCTGGATAGCAGTGTGTATTGTTGTGAATGTCTGACAAGCATATACCTATAGAAGTCAGCTATTGCAAGTTTTTTTTACAGAAAGAAAGAGTTGCAACGTCTTAGATAATTAACGTAATAATTTATCTGTGTCCCATATTCAGTGTTCAAATCTCCCTGTCAGCTTGGAAAACACAGACAGTATTTTGGCCAGCTAATACAAACATAAATATATTAATTGTCTAGATCTGATAAATGACAATTTCCTAGATTTGAGTTTATATCTTTAGACAATTTCAGTGATTACTTAATGCCAATGTGGAAGCATGATTTTAAATGTTGCACTATGAAGAAAGTTTCTGTGAACCTATTTTAATAATATAAACAACATTTTTGACACCAGATATTTGGTTTTTGTAATTCTGTAAGTTTTTGAATGGTACTTTACTTATTTATTTCATTTATTTGTATCACACTTTTATTATTGTTACAAATTACTCAAGACAGTAAACATATCTAGTATATCTTCCTCTTCTTATTTTCCTCACAACAACAACAACAACAACCTTGGGGGGTGAATTGGGTTAGAGAGAGTGACCATCCAAAGATCAACCAGCTGGCTTTCATGGCTAAGGCAGGACTAGAACTCATGGTTATAACCTGGTGCCTTAATGACTGGATCAAACTGCTATATTCACAAATAAAATACACAGATTATTTGTTCCAAAGTTCAGTTCCAGTTGCTTACACAAGATACTGATTTTGTCATTTGTGATTGAATAAAGTGCTCAGACATTCCCTGCTGTTGTTTCATCGTCTTCATCACTGTTAGAAGCTCAGTTTCAATGTAACTTATCAAGTAGTTTCTTATATATAGTGTTAATGAAACAGTAATATACTTGATTCAAAAAGATGTAATAGAGATGTATTTCATAGTGCCTACCTATATTTTAAAATAAATATGTATTTTCTAGTGTGTGTGTGAGAGAGAAAATAATTGGAATTTTTAAAAAAAAGAAAATATTTATAAGTCATCTAAATGTTTGGAAAACTGAAATATAACATTTTTATCTGAGTCAGTGATTTGGGAAACTGTTTTCCCCCCCTTAAAAATAAATTCCCCAAGATTCTAGGCAAATACCATTTGGAAGACTAGATTTACTTCAGCTTTCTTTTTCTATTGCACAAGTTTCTAAAAAGTCTTTAGCATAGTTTTATTCTAGAAGAATTGTTTTATCCTCTTATAAACTGAGTTGACTTATCATTAATTATAATATTAGAACTGTTCAAGATGCAGTAAGCAAGTGTTGATTCAATGCAAACATAATAGGTTAAAAGACATATGGCTATTTAATGTTAAATTAACATTCTTCGAAAAATTCAGTCTACTAGCTGAATTATTTGCTGACTGTCAACCATAAATCTGATGTGTTTTACAATCTAAAGTTTGAAAGAATTCAAGTGATTGAAGAGCACAAATATACTTTTGTTAAGGTTCCAAACACCACTAAATCTAGCAATCAGCTCAGATTTTTTTCTTCTCATCTTGGAGGTGAGATAGACTGATAGATCACTAGAGAGCCAGCTAGCCAAACAGTGGGACTGGTTGACTGACACATTTGTGTATGTGCATATATGATCCATCAGGGTTACTTTTATATTTTACATTTTAAGAATCACATCATGAGATGCTAGAAAAACAAAATAAATTTACACACACATTATGAATGGATATGTTTTTGGTTTAGATTCATAAGATTCAATGCAAAGTGAGATGATAAATTTTAAGCCAATGGAATGTTTACAGTTATTTTTCAAGTTCTCAAATTCCTGAAATCGAGAACAGAAATTAAGAATTCAGAAAAGGAACTAAAGAGAACGGTGCTAATATTTAAGCCACGACTGCTTCAATTTTTCCTCTTTCCAATGTTTTACTCTTTTGTAAGGAACAGATTGAGGCATAACTCTTAATCATGTCACATGAACAATAGGAGAAAAATGAAATTAAATGTGCAGTCACAATTCTGCTGAGCTCCTATAAATGTCCTTAGCTTATTTTGGACGGAAACTATTTTCTTTTGGTTCTGTACTTGGCATTCTTAAACTTCTCTCTTTAACTCTCTGTTAAAGAGAGAAAAGATTATCATAAGTTTCCTTAGCCAACTATATGGTGCTTATTAACTTTGTATTGGAAGAATACATTAAATGATAGAGACATTTTTTGTGCAAAATGAAGATAAGGGTACGTCCTCTATTAAAAGTCAAAAACTTTACCCATGTTTACAATGCAAAGACAAGAAAGGTTCCATTTAAAGCAGTCTAAAAACCTATACTTACAATCTTATTGCTTAAAAACACGATAAGAATAAGAAATTGTTTATCTGTAATATCAAATTGTACTGAAAAAACATTTGATCACAAACACTGCTAAATAATGGAACCTTTAAAAACTTGGAAATGCCAGGAAAATCTTATTTTGTTTCTGATGATTCTAGTGTTGTTAAACTAACACCCTTTCCCTCATCACAAACTGCAATTATCCTCTGTAGTTCTAAATCTATATTTGCAGAAATTTAATTAGGATTTTTAAAAAAAACCAAAAACACCTCAATTACCCATTACAGAAAATGTCAGCAAGGTCAATTCTCAGCTACATAATATGAAAGAGTACCAAATTACAGAATGTGTCAGCAACTAGGCAATGATAAACTTTTATCATTACAACGTAATCTTTATAATGACACTTTTTTTTCTGATTCCCATTGAGCTAGATAATCAGATCAACAGGGTGCAAACAATTAACTAGTAGCAAAAGGAAAATGATTTAATAAACTTTAATGCACCCATATTTCTAAGCACCTATCATGCTATGGTACTAAAACATTAGCAAAATATATTATGGTTTCTGAACATTTCTTTGCCATTTTTATGGCAGGAATTATATGAAGGGAAACTTGTATAAAGAAATGTGTATTTATTTGTTCATTGATAAATTGCTTTCTGTACAGAAACTTTCTCAATGAGTAGTGGCCAAGCCAAGGTCACTGGTACATGTGTTCTGGGAGGAGGGGGTGAAACGGTGTGTATGTATATACTTTACATCAAAATCAAAAAACTGATTTTGGCTTTTGAAAATCATTGGGTTGCTATCACAAATTTTCTTCCATAGTAGTTGTGTTTGTACAGAACTGACCACAATGATCTTTAAGAAAACATGAAAGAATTGCTTTATGCCACAGACATTGGATTAATGATGAATTGTGATCCCACTAATTGCTTTGTAATTTTGAAGTACTATGTAGGATATTGCCTCCCTGCTTCAGTTTTTTGTGGTCACCCTTTTGTATTGTTTATACAATAAATACTTATTTATCTTTCGTAAGATGTTTGGAATCACTGGTGAATGGGTGGTTCTAGAAATGCCCCAAATATATCAACTAACTAACTAACTAACTAACTAACTAACTAACTAACTAACTAACTAACTAACTAACTAACTAACTAACTAACTAACTAACTAACTAACTAACTTAACTACAAAATATCCATTTACCAGAAAATAATCAGTTGAATTTGGTCCCTGATTTTGTATCTAATTCATTATATCTCCATTGTCATACTTTCTTCCGGCTGTCATAGTCACCTTTTTTATATTTGAAAAACTATAATGGATCATATTGCCAAGAGTATGATATGACTGTTTGGCACCTCTTGCTTTCTATATACTAGTGAAATGAACTTTGATGAAGCTAAGAGTCAACAGAATATCTGATAGGTGTTCAGGGATGGAGAAGGCAGTTTCATGTAAGAAAACAATTTTTAACATTGGCTTTAAAAAGCAAGGAAGCATAAATAACTCAAACTTTTTGAAAACATTAGAACAACATTTGATCCATACACATAATTTCTACATCATATATATCAATACTTTACCACTAACGTAATGCAAATTTTGATTCCTGGGATGATTCTGAAAATTGTAGTTCAACAACACAACCACAAGTGACTAATTAAAATGTATATATAGAGCTAGTATTTTTGAATCAACGGATGCAATAACTATTGGTAAAATTAATTCCATACTTTTACTGAACACATAAAGTTATTCTGAAAAATAAAAACTGCACATGAGTTTGCAGTGACTTAGATAAAATATTAACTGAAAGCATGAAAATTAAACATTTCATACACATTGGTTATTCTTTGCACTTTTTTCTAAATATAGAAACATTGTTTTATGAGGATCTGAATTCCTTTTTAAATTTTAGGTAAATCCTGATTAAATAGAATTTGGGATGTTAAGGTATACATCATAATATCATAGGTAAGAAAACATATTCCATGATCATTTTCCATATAAAACTCCTTATCAATAAAAAACACTTTTGCAATTTTTAAAAAACTTTTTCCTTTGCCATTTGAAGGCATCCCATTTGAAGCACTAATTTATATTTTGTTCAGAAGTTACAATTAGGTCTCCTTCACCGGTCCTGTTTAAATACCCACTAGATAGTCATTTGTCTTGGATACTTGAATTTGGATTTCTGCAGTCAATGGTGCAGAACTTCAGAGCCTGAATGGCAAATTCTGTTTATAATTTTTTTCTCTCTCAGTCATTTAATGCAGGGGTCTCCAACCTTTGCAACTTTAAGTCTGAAGGACTTCAGCTCCCAGACTTCTCCAGCCAGCAAAGCTGGCTGGAGAAGTCTGGGAGCTGACGTCCTTCAGACTTAAAGTTGCAAAGGTTGGAGACTCCTGATTTAATGTATGAAAACAACTTCTATCAACAATATATTCCATCCCTCTGTCTGTTACATGCACATATACTCATCAACTCCAAACAACATTTAATATTTTTCCAAGTTTATAAATATTTTATAAATAAAATGTATTACAATACATGAAAATGCACAGTATCACATCAGAAATATAGTACTCACCATGTATAATAAGAACATACTCTGCACTGTTTAGGCCAATCGAGTTTTCTGCTTCGCATCTGTAAGTACCATTGTCCGTTCTATTTAGGGGATTAATGTGTAGCTCCCTACCATTGATAACCATTCTTTCTGGATCTGGTAATTCTCCACCATCCTTTGTCCATAATACTGGATCTGGTCTGTAAAAAATACATGATAAACCACATTATTATTATATATTTTATTCATTAAACATGAAATTCAGTCAACTGAACATTTAAAAATGTATTATAAATTATTAATATTATTTTAATGTTTATTTATATATCATATATCAGTGATGGCAAACCAATTGCATGTGAGCTGTCAGTTCTGGCAGACATGTGCAGGCTGGCCAGCTGATTTTCAGTCTTCCAAAGGGCTGGGGTAGGCTGTTTTCACCCTCCCCAGGCTTTAGGAAAGCCTCCATCCCACTGGGCCAACCAGAAGTTCAGAAACGATCCATTTCCAGCTTCTGGGGGGCCTCCGGAGAGCTGGAGGAGGGGAAAAAAACCCTGCATGGGAGGGGCCATTCGCACATGCGCAGGTGGGGAGCATTGAATTGTGGGTGTGGGCACATGCATATGTGCGATAGTGCACGCAAGCACAATTTTGGCACGCCTTTACAAAAAAGTTCACCATCACTGACATAGATGATACAGTTGTTAAAGTGATGGCTTTATAGTCCCACCTTAGTTCTCATCTGGGTAACCTGAACTAAATATTTATTTTTAAAAAAAAAATATTGTACTAACCCAACACAAATTGTTTATACAGCAAGTATGAGAGCAAAAAGAGAGTCATTCTGAGTAGTAGTTAAGGTACCCAGACAGAAACAAGGCACAATGCCAGCTCGATGACTTTAAGCTAGTCACTCTATTTTGACAAAATAATCAGCCATCCTCAGCCATATGATGTTTGGTAAAATGATTGAATATCTATCTTTAAGGCCAGTTGAATCTTGAAAGCTTGATAGACACAAAGCACCCATTTTGGTACCCTTGTTAGTCACTGAAAGCACAATCACATATTTTACTGATTGATTTGAATTCTAAGCATCTAAAGTTTTTTATGTCCACGTGAAGACTAGAGTGGCATAATTGCTTTAATAGCCACAATTTCAGTATGGACATTTTAAAAAGTGAATTATTTGAAAGAAATATCTAATAGGTCAATACTCCCCCCACTTTGTTGTCATTATTTACAGCTCTGAATGTTCCTGTGGGTCTACATATATGATAGATCACCTTCTGTTCCAGTAGGATTGTTCTGTGATTTATTCTGAAATTACAATAACTGAGTATCTTTTGTTATTAGAGATTGTCTCTCAGTTGTGTGATGCATTGGGAATGTTATTTTTTCCAAGTAATTTTTAAAAAGATTATAATTACAAAATTAAAATTAAAAGAAAGATAGAAAGTAATAGTAAAAGGTTCAAAGCAAAAAAAATAGGAAAGAAAGAAAGAAAGAAGAAAGAAAGAAAGACTATAATAAAATAAATTAAAAGGAATATATAAAGACATGCTCCCAACCTTCATCACAAGAATAAACAATATTGGTAACTTTTCCCTTCTGTTAAATTACAACAAATGATGTCTTCTTCCCATATCCCTTCTCTTATCTATAAACAAATCCATAAAGCACCATCATTTTAGTCTTTTTGTCAACAAAAGTCTATTAAGTATCAGAAATAACATCTATTTTATTCTTAATCAAATAAATCAACTTTATATTCCTTTCTTCAAGCAATCTTAATTTTAGTGCTTTCAAGCAATGTTGGCACTGGAAATGAATTTTATATTGATCATTCACATTCTTCAAAGGTTGTTATAAATAAATATTCAGATGTAGGTTTTTGGTGAACTTAATTGCCTAATGAACTTAATTGTCACTAAGATTTATTTATTATATAAAAGTTTACATAGCTGCCCACTCATTAAACATGACTCTTGACAGTATACAATCAATTATTTAAAAAATAAACAAAAACAAGATAAATAAAAACATGCTTTCAAGAAAAGGCATGTATCAACACAATACAATCATTAAAATAGTAGAAAACAAATACATAAATCAGATTCATAGTTTAATAACAGGATAAAATAATAATTCCTTTAAAACAATAATGAAGACTATAATTAATTGTCAATAGTCATGCTGACTTTGCAAATTGTTAAAAATTGCAGTAAAAGATATTGAAAAGTTTAATCATTTAAATCAGGGAAGAAAATGAAAATACCTTGGGTAGCAATTAAATACCTACTATGTTTTCCCCAAAATAACCCCTAGTCTGATTTTTTTTTGTGGTGGGTCTAAGATAAGCCCTACCCAAAAAATAAGGTCAGGGAGATTTATTTATTTATTTATTTTATTAAATTTATACCCCGCCCTTCTCCTTGTTAGGACCCAGGGCGGCGCACAGGCATTATTTAAAAACACAAAATACAATAAATATCAATTAAAATGTATTAAATTAATAAACCCGTGCTAAAACCCAATATTAAAACCCTTACCAAATTATAAATTTTTCTTTAAAAAGTCAGAAACGGGGGGCTATCCTAGGCCGGCTTGTTGATGGGTCTGACCAGCATGAGAAGTGATCAACAATGGGGGAGAGACCGTTTCTGGCTTCTGGATGCGACGGACGTGTTTTGGAGCTCCCACGGTACGGGCGGCCGGCGGCAAAACCCCCACCTCGATGGCGGTCGGGGGGGGCATTCCTGCTTCGCCCCAGGAGCCAGAGGACAGAATGCGGGGGGAAGAGTCCTCTTGCCGAAGGAGTGCCGGAACAGCAGCAATTTGAACAGTGGGCTGAAAAGCCGGAGCTGAAGGAATGTACCGAGGCTCTGCAACGACTGAGTGGCTTGTGAGTTTATTTTACTTAGATGCTTTCAACTTTTTAAAAGGAAGAATAGAGGGGGAAATTTGCAAAAATCCCCCCTTGGAAATAAGCGGCGGTCTAAAATGTTCCCCGGGCTCGGGGAGGGAGAGAAAGTAATATCCGACTTTTAACTATTTGAAAACGAAAGTATTACCATATATGAAATTGCGGTGGAAACATTGTATCTGAATCTTGTAACAGCAGAAATGGATTGTTACTAATTCTTCACGACCGCCAAAGAGGCGGAAAAATGGCGCTTCTTTGTTCTCAGCAAGAAACTTTCTCTTTTTAAATGTGAACATTCCTTCAATTTAATAAGACTCTAAAATTTATACACAAGCCAACTCAAGTAACTCTTGGGATTTCTCCCATTGTGTGCCTTCTTTTTTATTGGATTGTATTGTAGAAATTTTCTCTCTGGACTTTATACAAGCTGTACTTTAAATTTGGACACAGACTTTCCCTTTTCTCCGACCTCAAGGACTGCCCACCCATCAGATGCCATCTTATACACAAGAACTTAAAACTTTTACTATGGCAGCAAGAAAGCCTCTATCTGGCAAATCTTGGTCTGCGCCAGCTTCTACAAAAGCTACTCCGACTCCACAACAATCAAAAATCACCACAATGGTACAAAAAGAAGCGGTGGGAGAGGACACTCAACAATCATCCATTGAGGAAACTCTTCAAAATATAATGAAAGAAATAAAAGAAATACGCAGAGACATGATAAGATCAAGATTGGAGCTTCTGGAAACACAGAGAGCATTAGCGGAAAATAAACAAAAAATTGATGGGTTGGAGGGTGGGGCAGCCGAGGTGAGGGAAGAGGTGAGGGAAGCACAAAAAGAAATTGTGGATCTTACTGGTTATATGTCTAGAATGGATTTTGAAAGAATGTCTTACTTTTTAAGGTTTCAAAATGTTCCCGAGTCAGATTCAGAAAATTTAAAACATTTAATGTCTACAATTTTAGCAGACTACACTAAAAAGAACAAAAGAATATATCTGGGGGGGATTTTGACCTGATTTATAGAATTACTTCAGCATATGCCAGAATAAATGATGTACCCAGAGAGTATTAAATTTGTAAGAAGGTCAACAAGGGATGAGATACTGAGAGCACAGAGAGATGGCCCATTGATATACCAGCAGAAAGAAATTGCTATTTTGAAGCAGATCCCGAAAAAGATTCGAGAGATTAGAAGGAAATATTCCTTCCTATCCAAAAAGCTGTATAAAAGGGGTGTGGTTCAAATAGTCAATGCCCGAAGGAATGTTGGTGTTCTGGGAGGGGGGATGAGTACAAATCAAAACAGTCGAAGAGGCGGAAGCCTTTCTTAAAAAACACTCCTCAATCCTGGAGGACGAAAATGGGGGAACGAGAGGGGCCATGGCTCCACCCACTGGCAGGAAGGAAGAAGAAGACATGATAGCAAAAAGACTCAGATCAAAAAAATGATTTTTTCTTTTATACATTGTAATTCCTAACGGATGCTAATAGAAACAAATGATTGATTGCATGGAATTTATGATATGATATGTATGTACCTCTTTCCACCTTATATTGAAAGAATTTTGTATGAAGTCTCGGAGGCGGCCATCACCTCCGACATGGAAGCCCTAAAATATTTCTATTCATATCCTATATACCCTTTTTCCTTTAAAAATTTGTAAAACCAATAAAATTATTGTTATAAAAAAAATGGGGGAGGGATGTTATGGTGTTTGGTAGCAGGCGCAGCCTGCGGGCCCCTTGGTGCAATGCAAATACCACTCAGTCTGAGCTTGGAGGCAGAGGCGGTGTGTGTGTGTGTGTGGAAGACAGATGATCCGGATGTGCTACATGCTACCTGACTCATAAGAGGCTCACTGGCAGGCAAATCATTCCATTCCCAAGTATTCCATAGGTGACCAAACACTTTTTCCCTGGACAGAGAAATGACAGAGACTCAAAACTTTGTGTGCTTACAAAGGGGACAGTTGGAAATGGAATAATTAGCTCCATTTCAAAGCATCTTTGCTTTGCAAGCAGACAAAGCTTTGTCTCCCTTTGGGCGAAAAGTGTTTGGATGGTTACCATTGGCTCTGCTCTCTCCGTCCCATTGTCTGATTGCCTGTGGCCTCAATCAGGACCAAGATCTCATCATGCCCTGGCCTCCACCTTCCCTGCCAGAAGGGTGGAGCCCCGCAAAACCAGCAGCAGCAGTTGAATCTTAAAAGCTTGATAGACACAAAGCTCCCATTTTGGTAGCCTTGTTAGTCACTGAAAGCACAATCACAGATTTTACTGATTGATTTGAATTCTAAGCATCTAAAGTTTCTTTGTCCACATGAGCAGCTGCTAGGTGGCCAGCAAAGCACATCCTGTGGCCGAACAGGGTCCCAGCAACAGCTGGACCAGCAGGCAGGGTGGGTGGAGGCTGCGGCATGCTGAGAACTTAGCTCATGGCAGCTGTGGGCAAGCAGACAGTGGGATGGAGAGGGTGGGGCCAGCAGTAGTTGTGCTCCCACTCTCTTTGGCCCCCATGCTTGCCACCTTCTGCTGTTAAAAAAAATAAGGCCTTCCTGAAAAAAAGCTTGAGTACTATTTTCAAGCCCAAAAGAAAGAATATTGGGTCTTATTTTTGAGGAAGCACGGTAACTACTGCTAGGTGTTGGGGTTTTTTTTCTTATGTGATTTCATTTTTAAATTGAAGTTTGGATAAATATTTAATATACAGAGGATCACTTTCAATGCAGTATGCACAGCGTTTGAAATAGAAATACATAGCTATTTTGAAGGAAGGGCAGATGACACATATAACCCAGCTAACTTTGTTTTTATTTACATTTATAATCCATGATTACATTTTCTAGAATAATAAGAAATCAATTTTTAGTACTCAAGAAATCTTTCAGGTATGCTTTATGGGTTGTTGTTTTTTTGCTTTAGAGTTCATACCTCTTTGTTTATGGCTCAATGTTCAAATAGAAGTTACTTCAAAAATGATGGCTAACAGTCCCCTTCATCTTCTTTGAAATATTTTTCCCATAAAGCAGGGATGTCCAAACTTGTGAACTTTAAGACTTGTGAGCTTCAACTCCCAGAATTCCCCAGCCAGCTATGATGGCTGGGGAATTCTGGGAGTTGAAGTCCACAAGTCTTAAAGTTCCCAAGTTTGGACATCCCTGCCATAAAGCATTATATATAACCCAAATTATATTTTAAATATTAAGTGTAACAATAATATGTATCTGCAATATAAACACAAATCATTTGATTCAGTGTTCTATTTTTAGTTAGATCTTCTCCCTTTATATTTTGTTTTATTTGGGAGAGAGATAACAGTTCATTCCTGTGCAAGGATAATCAAAACAAAACAAACAAATAAACAATTTGTTAAAAAGCACGCACCGGTGACCTTGTCTTTGAGTTTACAGTCCTCTGACGTGCGCGATGACCAGCTGGCCATCACACATGCATGTACCGGAAACCAGAAGACTAGGTTACCAATGCGTGCATGCACACTGGAAGTTGGTCTTTGAGTTTCTGATGCTCCATGCACACACACATTCCGGTTTAGGCACTTGGTGCCGAAACAATTCACCATCACTGTTCTATATTAGACCTTATAACAGTGGTGGCTAACCTTTTTTGGCTCGCGTTCCAAAAGCTGGGGGAGTGCAGGGGGGTCGTGCATGGGCGTGCCACATCCATAATGCTATGTGCGTGACCCCCTGCTTTTGGCGCGCTTTTCTCACCCTCCCCAGGCTCCAGAGGCTTTTTAGGAGCCTGGAGAGGGTGAAAACAGCCTCCCCTTCCCACCTCCAGAGGCTTCAGGAGCTTTCCTGAAGCCTCCAGAGGGCAAAAAACGATCTCAAAAGAAGGCCTAAATCAGCTGGCCACTACACACATGCGCACTGGAGTTGACAGGGCAACGCCTTGCGTGCCCTAAGAAATGGTTCCGTGTGCCACCTATGGCACCCGTGCCATAGGTTCCCCATCACTGCCTTATAACAACAAGCTAGATTTCCCGTACTGCTTCTGGTGTCTGTTTTTTGATCTGACCTACTAAAAATGCTGACATCAGTCTTGAAAGCCTCATTATTTTCAATTTGGAAAAATATCAAACCTTTCCTTTGATTATATAGATGGTGTCAGATCCTTGGTATATTCCATTGTCTGTCAAACAACGTGCTGAAGTATTGTTATAACATCAATATTAAATGGACATTCAAATGACAAAGTTCCACACTGCCATCACACAACTAACAATTATCCCTGAGGTTTTGGCAGATGAAAACCTTAGAAATTTTAAGTAAATAACAATCCTTCTAAAACTGGGTTGTCTTGCAGCACCTGATGTGATGTATAACTAGAAAAATGTAGAAGTTAAATAACTGGTTTTATGTCTATCCTTAAACTAATAATTTTATATACAAATATGCTATAGAAATTTCTAACTGCACACGTGCCCACACATACACACATAAATAAGGTAATTTAGGGAAAATGTGATATTAGAAGATTTATAGTATTCCAAGATTTCTTGAAAATGATTTTTTTTCTCTTATGAAAAAAATATTTTAAAACAGAATGCAAAATTCATTCTGAAGAAAAAAATAAATGCATTCCAAATATGGCAGTGTTTCAAACTGCAAAGAAGTATATTCTGGATACAGTAACTGTTTCAATACTTCATTTATTTCTTTACCTATGCTGAGTCTGATTATTCCGTCCTCTGGCTAACCTCCAAACCCAAAGATAGAAGCTCAAGGGAAATTCTTATCTAGCAAACAGATGAGCTTTGAAGCCAATTTTGCGCATGTAATTTAGCAGAAAACATTTATGTTCAAACTTTGTGCATTTCTGCTAAAATGCTGACTTAACTTATTTCTTTTAAAGTATAGAAGAATAGGTACTAAATTTAGCAGACAAAAATCTCTAATGATTTAAAACCAACTTTGCAAGATACATATTTTCTCATCTTCAGTTCACTCATAATTTCTCATCTTAATGGCTCCTTTGCACATTTCAATGAGTTCTAAAAAGAAATATATAGGTTAATTTATCAAACATATGTTGTGAATACCGAATAATGGGAAGGCAAACTATTTTAAAACTATAAGAGATGACCTGTATTATTTTAAAGTATTATACTTGTTTTCTTACTTCTTTGCCTGGAAAAAGTTGAAAAAGGTGGCACTGATACACTATATGAAATTGTGACATGACTACAAATAGCAGTTGAGGTCTCTACAATTTTATAGTGCAGTTTTATCTTACAGAGCTTAGATAGAACTTATTTTACAGAGCTTAGATAGAAGAATGAGAACACTAATGAGGTAAGATTCAAGAAAGAAAATAAAGGTGTTTTTTTCCAGATATCCACCTACATTATAATAACCCTTCGTCTGCAGAAGCAGAATTATTGAACAAAAATGGAACATTTTAATATTCCCAACTGTATTTCATTAGCATTACCAATGCAGCTCTCAATTAATTTCAGTAATTTGTAACCACCATTTGTTGCACTCATTTGAATGTTTCATTATCTTGATACAGCTTACATTTGCATGTTTTTGGAATATATATATATATAGCTTTAGTAACCCTTATTCACATATTTTAAGAGAAACTTTAAACTCCTATACAGTTTGTATTTACTAAACTGCTAATAAATATAAAAGGAAGGCCGTGATTGCTACATATTGTATGTCCTTTAGGGAACTGGTATGCTTGCAAAGGAAGTACTAACCTAAAATTTACAGTCTAACTGTCCCTTTATTCCTCCTGATTATATTGCAAATTGCTTTTAAATGTGAGGATAATTAAAAAGCTGACTAGCTAGTGCAAATGTAATGTGGGGAAAGGAAATGCCATTCAGGGATGACAAGTTATGCCAAAGTGGCACATCACCTCATAAAGCCACATAAAGCAATAGTCACAAATTGGATTTATCTACATTCTTCGTGCATTTCATATTTGAAGCTTTTTTACCTTCCAAAATGAGATTGATTCATCTATCCATTTTAAAAGATTTTTAAAAAGAAAAAATCTTAATTTTCTAAAGATAAATGCTAAACAATCCAAAAATAGTAAAACCTAGGCAAACAGCCCAGTATACCAAATGAATCATGAATGAGATCAAGCTGACTTGAGTGTCAGATCAAAAAGCTAAATCAGTGATACACTGCATAGGAAGTGTAGTCATATGCCAGGAAATCTGGAAACTAGCTAGCAGTCAAAAAATCAGGGTAAGATAAGCTAGGAACTTTGTCCAAAGTTAAAACAAGCCATACACTAATTTTGGTCAGCAAATTCAAGGATGTACAAATTCCTTACAGCTACAGTATGGGAATATTTTAATGTGGTAGTCACAAATTATTATGTTTCTTTAAAGCCCATGTTTGAAGCACTCATCAATTTTATACAAGCCTGGAAAGAAGCTGGAAAGGGAAGGAAGATGATTTGGTGTGACTGTAGTAAAGCCTATATTAGTCATAGTTCGAAGATACTATGTAAGTAGAAGATCCAGTTCTTAAATGATTTATTCATTTTCTTGCAGTTTAGAACAATGGATGAAGTCCACCCAGCCCATGATATAGACTGTTGTCCCAGACTTCTACTTCTCAGGAAATGAGAAGGCATTCTGAAAGCAAGCACATATGCTTGATCCTTCTTATTTTTTGATCTTACACTAAACCCATTCCCACTCACATCCCATCCTTTTAAGTAAACATGAATAGGAATGTTATCACTATCAATTTATTTTCCCCTGGTTGTCATGGTTACCTGACTCTCTTACTTCTTTATTGTCTTGAGTATTAATTGTTGTTGAAACAAAACCAGAGTTTTAACAAAGCAAATGATAAATAACAAAGCACTTAGGAATAGTTTCCTTGGAAAAAAAAAACCTCGCATCACGGTCACAACAATCTGGAGAGTAGAAAAACACATCTGGTTTTCCTTGTCAAGTATTATTTAAAATCCAAACCATTTTAACATGAGAGATCGTGGTAAGATGCTGGCCTTGAAATAAAAATCTAGTAAGACCAACATTTTAAATATTACAGAAAATTATTAAATCAGTATCATCCCCAGCATATATAAGAGACAGTTTAAAAACAGAAAGTATTGGTCAGGAATGATGTGTACTTGTAGTTATTATACATTTGATTATACTACATTATGTACAGCTCCATTGTACATTAACAGTTGTTGAGGTTGCCTGGGAGGTGACCGGTTGCTGGGTCCATGCAGTGATGCTGGCTCTTTAAGAGAGAGGGTAGTTGTGTTAGCATTGAAGATGGTGATGCATCTTCATCCCCTGTCAAAAAAGCATCTGGACTCAAATCATTTTTATAATTATCAACCTGTCTCACATTTGCCTTTATTCAGGAAGTCTGTTGAGAAGGTGGTCAGACTATAGTTGCAGGAGATTGTGCAGAAAGCTGATTTGTTTTACTCAGGTTTGTGCTTAGAACAGAGAGGCATTATTGCACTTGCTGAAGACCTTTGAAGTGAAGCTGGGACAGAGGTGACTCTTGATCTACTGGCAACTTTTGAAGCCTTCAACTATACAATACAATACAATAGCAGAGTTGGAAGGGACCTTGTAGGTCTTCTAGTCCAACCCCCTGCGTGGGCAGGAACCTTATACCATTTCAGACAAATGGCTATCTAACATCTTTTTAAAGACTTCCAGGGTTGGGGCATTCACAACTTCTGGAGGCAAGCTGTTCCAGAGGTTAATTGTTCTAACTGTCAGGAAATTTCTCCTTAGTTCTAAGTTGCTTCTCTCCTTGATGAGTTTCCACCCATTGCTTCTTGTCCTGCCCCCAGGTGCCTTGGAGAATAGTTTGGCTCCCTCTTCTTTGTGGCACCCTCTGTTATCTTTGTCGGCCAATTATGATACCTGACAATTGTATTATGGTCGTTTTTGTCTCTTCAGAAAAACCAGTTCCAGTTGATGCTGTCGGGGATAGAGGCATTTGGTACTTATTTGTGTGATGAGAGTTCTCCTCCACATTTAACATGTACATAAATATCAACATTGCTGGGGAGGTCATCCATTGCATCAAGGTCCAGTTATCAGTTGTCAATTTGGGCTTTCCAAATTGACAAGACTTTTCATCTTTAGTCTTGGAGATCCCTAGACAAGACTGGTGATCAAACTGATCATTTTGAATTTTCAGTTCACATTTATTAAATTATTTTGTTTCTTCTATTTTTATGAGATTATACCTAGTAGAAAAGTTGTGGTTTCCTTTCAAACTTAAATTCCAAGAGGGGTTTTCCCCCCCGCATTACATTATGTATATATTTCCAGACTATTGGGGGGAGGGGCTATTTGATCACTACATATGATCAACATATATTTTCAATATATGTATAATTTCTGTATCTTAGGTATTACCATACCAATGCAGCTATATACTGTCTGTAAAATATTTTGTAACCTTTTTAAAGTTATAATTTGATATAAAATATATAGATTTAGTCAATATTTCTTCCCATTGTTAGGTAGTAACTGTCTCTTTTAAGTTTTGCATCCATTTTACCAGGGTTTTTTTTCTATCTCTGTGACATACTTATATAAAAAATTATAGGTGGTGTTGGTTTTATAGTTTCAAATTCCTTTTATTTGTTCATGTTCCCCTTTCTTCTTGATATGATTTTATCTTTCCAATGATTTGTAAATATCACCCATGGAATATTGAAGCCTTCACTAGGTAGTCTTGCTGTGTTTTCAGCTTATTCATAGAATATGATTAAACCATATTTGCATACATAATTACATTTTTCTTGCTATAGCTACTTCTTACATGAAGAAGCTAGAGCTGAACCTGTCAGACATACTATTATGTTTGTTCAATTTTATTCTATTATCCGACTTTGTCTAACAATGTCTTTTTCAGTTCTTATCCTGATTTGTATTATTCTGAAGTCCATTGGCTAAGTCAAGTCCTTCCAAAATTGCCATTTTGCTATTTGGAGATTTTCATCCCTTCTGTTATCCATGGTGGACATTATGCATTATGGTACAATTTAAAGTATGAAAGGGCAAAGTTGCCTTTCTGTTTGGAATTTTGTAGAATTTTTTAAATTTGACTCTAAGTCATTTCCTTGCTCCATTTGAATGCGGCACCAGGTTCTTGCTGTTCTTGTAAGATTCTCTCTGAAATTTGAATTGGTGTCATGTAAAATATGGATTTGCACACTCATTTTTATACTTGCAATTTTTCTTAACAAAAATAATCTTATATTCTTCAACATTTAAAGGTTCCTCTTAATCTCTTGCATAAATTAACATAATTATTTTGATATTTCTTAATTGTCAGGTGTAAACCAAGATATTCCACTGAGGAAACTGATAGACTGATTCCATGCAAAAAACAAACAATCCCCCAAAGCCCCCCAAAAACTTCATTAATTAAAAATATTCTTATTTTCATTTTCTGAACTTTGGTTTTATATCCAAAATATTGTCCATAATTATGAATTATTTACATCAACTGCTTTTTTGTGATTATATTATACTTAGTACTACATTATCCACATAGTTTTTAAACTTATATTCCCGTCCACAAATTTTGAGACTTGTTATTTATCACCTTGGCTTTTTTTTCTGCCAGCATTTCCACCAAAATGATAAACAGTAAAAAAGAGAATAGATATCCTTCTTTGTTCCCCTACTGATTTGAAAATATTCAAAGAAATTTTGATGACATTCAGTTATAATCTTTGCTTTGTGCCATAGGCAAACCCAAGCTAGAAATTCATCTCCGAAGTTCATTTCAGTTGGTACTACAGCATGAAGGGCTGCTGCAAATAGTTAAAGGGATTTTTCACATCCAATAAATTTGTGCAGCTTTTTTCTTCTTTTTTTTAAAGTATATTTTGTTGGTTACCTACATTTCCGTAGCCTAGGTAACAGAGTGAAATTAATGAATTAAAAAGAACTGAAAACAATAGAATACATCCTAAGATTGTATATGTGTTGAATGTTCAATTGCCTGGCAGTTTGAACAGAGTCCAATAATCTTGGAAAATATCAGAATGGGAAAAGCATTGGTTCCCATCATCAGTTCTTCAATTTCTGGTGAAATTTACTGGATGATCCTTAATTATGTGTATGTTTAACAAATAGTAGGTTCTATAGCAGGGGTGGCGAACTGTGGCTCTTTTATGACTCATGGACTTCACTACCCAGAATTCCTGAGCTAGCAGTCCATGAGACATAAAAGAGCCACAGTTCGCCACCCCTGTTCTATAGTCATAATCATAACTAAGCACAATAATAACAACAACACTTGTACACAGTTACTTGAGAAACAGCAGGGTAAAGAATGAAAAAGATTTATAAACCATAATCTTTGGTAATTAGTTCCAAAATCTCTTCCTATGGCAATTTTTATATTTTTAAATAGAATTTTGTATTATAAGACTAAACTCTAGTTATGAAAAATTGATTTTATAAATATGTTCAAAATTAATGTATTTGTATGTTTCCCTGAAAACTGAATGCCTAAAGTTACATTTGGTTATATTCCATAATTTTTCATTTCTCATGGAAGAGAAACTAACACTGCACTGAATGTCATCATAGAAAATATAATGTACTCAATGAAATAAATATAAAATATCCTTTATATTTTGCCTTATGTTTTATGTTTGTCCTTAATATTTGTTTATATTAAAATGATAATTTGTCATTTAACCATATTAAAAATGAACAAATTTCTTCTCTTTATTATAATATTGTTTTCAGCATGGATAATCTGACTTGAGTTCTTGATTCCAGTGTATTTTTCTCATTTTCTTTCCTCATATTAACCTTTAAATTGGAAACTTTTGATTATTGTATCTGGTTTAAAATTAAATGAAACAATGAAAAATCTATATGGACTCCTACTTATGGAAGTCTCTTTATAGGAAGATGCAATTAACACCTGACCTGTTAACAGCATGAAGAAAATATATTTCTGCACTATCATGTTTTTATATGCCAAATTTTAACTTGTTCTTTTTAATGGTTTTCTCTATCTTGTTATCCTGAGAATCTTCTTGGCTTATAAATCTGATACATTGGCAGGAAAGATCTAAAAGTTGGGGAATGCATTTGAACTTCCTGCCAACACCCTCCATTGAGATGGATAAGAAGTCTATATACTGGCATAGGAACTCTTGAAATCATTAATGTTTAATCTCCTTCTGTTCCTTAATTAAATCACTAAGCAACACTGTATGACGTTAGTTGGTCATTAAGAAGACTGAAATTTTGAATGTCCTTAAAAAGTTGTACTATGTAATCAACCTAAATTTAGGGTCATATGTAGAGATTATTATTTGTTTTGATTTGAAAATTCATTTGAAAATCACTTTATTTTGCCTGGATTGTTTTTTCTAAGATAGTGATAGTTTAAAGTATTTTGAAACTCATAATTTATACGCAGCTATTTAGTATAGTTCTCCAAAGTTGAATTAATGTGATACGACAGAAGGTCAAGCTGGATATTTGAAGAATTCTGAAGAAAATGAAAGGGGCTAGATATATTGTGTACATTTTTTAAAAATATCCAAGATAAACAGCTTTATCAGATTAACATACTTTGACTGGCTCTAAATTTGCATTTTGTACTCTGGAACTCAAGATGATTTCAAAAGTGAGGAGCTATCAGATAAATTGCTGTTATCTAGTTTTTCAGTATCCTGATGTTCTTCCAGCAGTTGATCCCACAGGAAGAGTGAGATATTTTTAGTGTATTTCTTGTAGTGTAGCTTACAGGAAACTGAAAACAAACTAACTGTATTGTATTATATCTGAACATGGCAAACTGATCTTTCATTAATATGTAATGGAATATGTTAGATCCATAAATCTGCCATTCTTCAAGGGACGGGGGTGTTAGCAACTCTGGGTTCAGAACCAGTGTTACAACTCTGGTCCCGTAACCAGTGTTAGGAAATAAATGCCGAATAGTGTAATACACCGGACAGTAAAGAGATACGTTGCTTTAACCACACACAAACGCTAAACACTCTGATAGTAAGAAAATAAATAGTCTTTACTTTGTATCAACTAGAATACTTCTTCCAACCAGTGAAACTAACTTCTCAAAACAATAACAGTCCTTCACCAAAACACAGAGTTATCTTACAGTGATGCAAAACAAATACTTTTTCACTCTTCAGCTTCAACTCCTCCAGCGGCAATCAGTAAACACAGGACTCAGTGGTCGAACAAGGGAACAGACTGTGTTCCCGAGCTTCCTTTATGGTAGAGCCGAGAAGCACAGCCAATAAGAATTTAACACAGTTCTTAAAGCTACATAACTCCTTAAGAACATAGAGTTAATAATTTAATTGTTTTTTATATTTTGTATGCATTTTTATCTTTCTGTGCACCGCCCTGAGTCCCCCCAGGAAAAATAGGGCGGTATATAAATCGAAATAATAAATAAATATTTTATTTATTTATTTATTTATTTTATTTATTTAAATTTATATCCCGCCCTTCTCCACAAAGGACCCAGGGCGGCGCACAGGAAAATTTAAAAACATACAAAATACAATAAATATAATTTAAAAAACTATTAAATAATCCTATCCTGCGCTAAAACCAAATTTTAAAAACCCAATTTAAAACTACCTAAAAGTCCCCATGGGAGGTTAGGCTAGGCCGGCTTGTTGGAACAAATATGTCTTAAGACATTGGCGGAAGAGGCGGAGGTCGGTGATGGTACGTAATTCAGGGGGTAGGTCATTCCAAAGGGCTGGGCCCGCCACAGAGAAGGCTCTTCCCCTGGGTGTCGCCAGTCGGCATTGTCCGGCCGACGGCACCCTGAGAAGGCCCTCTCTGTGGGAGCATATCGGTCTAAGGGATGTATGGGGCAGGAGGCGGTCTCGCATATAACTAGGCCCCGAGCCATGGAGCGCTTTAAAGATAGTTGTCAAAACCTTGAAGCGCACTCGAAAAACCACAGGAAGCCAATGCAGCTCGCTCAGGATCGGTGTTATGTGGGAGCATCTAGTGGCTCCCATAATCACCCGCGCGGCTGCGTTTTGGACTAGCTGTAGTTTTCAAGTGCACCTCAAGGGAAGCCCCATGTAGAGAGCATTACAGTAGTCGAGTCGGGACGTCACGAGAGCTTGAGTGACTGTGCGAAGGGCAGCCCGGTCCAGTAAGGGGCGCAATTGGCGCATCAGGTGTACCTGATGAAACGCCCCCCGGGCCACGGCCGCCACATGGTCCTCCATGGACAGCCGGGAATCCAGGAGGACACCCAAATTGCGCACCCTCTCCACGGGGGCCAGTGTTTTGCCCCCAATGGCCAGAGTTGGTGTAATCTGGCTGAACTGGGGTGCCGGAAACCACAGCCACTCAGTCTTGGCAGGGTTGAGCTTGAGTTTGTTACCACCCATCCAGATCCGTACGGCCTCCAAACACCGGGACAGCACTTCGGCGGCATCGTTGGGGTGGTTTGTGGTGGATATGTACAGCTGGGTGTCATCAGCGTACAGGTGGTACTCCACCCCAAAACCACGGATGATCTCACCCAGCGGCTTCATATATGTATTGAAAAGGAGGGGCGAGAGGACCGACCCCTGAGGAACCCCACATAAGAGAGGCCTCGAGGTCGACCTCTGCCCTCCCGTCAACACATATTGCGACCGACCAGAGAGGTAGGATGAGAACCACCGCAAAACGGTGCCTCCCAGCCCCAACCCCCCCAGTCGGTGCAATAGGATACCATGGTCGATGGTATCAAAAGCCGCCGAGAGGTCTAATAGGACTAGGATAGAGGAATAACCTCTATCCCGCGCCCTCCAGAGATCATCAACCAACGCGACCAATGCCGTCTCGGTGCTGTGCCCGGGTCGGAAGCCGGACTGGCGCGGGTCTAGATAATCAACTTCCTCCAGGTGTCGCGGAAACTGTTGGGCTACCACACTCTCGACAACCTTCACCAAAAAGTGAAGGTTGGAGACCGGACGATAGTTCTCTAATAAAGCTGGGTCCAGGGACGGCTTCTTGAGGAGGGGCCTCACTACCGCCTCTTTCAAGACGGCAGGCAAGGACCCCTCACTCAAAGATGCGTTGACAATGCCCTGGAGCCAGCCTCGTGTCGTCTCCCAGGATGCCAGTACAAGCCAGGAGGGACACGGGTCCAATAAACATGTGGTCGCCCTAAGTTTCCTTGACAACCTGTCCATATCCTCGGTGGTAACAAAGTAAAACTCCTCCCAAGAAGGAACCTCAAGACTAGTCTCGGACAGTCCCACAGGACCACTGTCGATGGAGGATAGCTCATTCCGAATCCGAGTGATTTTCTCCTGCAGATAAATCCCAAATTCCTCTGCTCGCCCTTGCAGAGGGGCTTCCCACGGCCTCTGATGAAGGAGGGAGCGGGTCACCCCAAACAGGGCGGCAGGGCGGTTATCTGCAGATGCAATAAGGGTGGCACAATACTCACGTTTGGCCACCCTTATCGCCACTAAGTAAGCCCTAATATGGGTTCTCACTAGTGTTCGGTCGGCTTCGGAGCGAGAGGATCTCCATCTGCTCTCTAGGCATCTCTTGTGGCGTTTCATCCCCTGAAGCTCCTCGGTAAACCAAGGAGCCTGGGTGATTCGCCGCCGCAAGAGAGGCCGCAAGGGCGCGACTCGGTCCAAGGCCCCCGCGGCCGCACTTAACCATGCGGCCACTAGGTCCTCAGTCGAGTCGCGGGGCAGGGTCACAGGAATTGGCCCAAGCTCCCTCTGGAACCTTTCCGGGTCCATTAGAAGCCTGGGGCGGAACCATATAGGAATATCCGGTTCCGCCTCCCCGCGGTGAGGTGTAGCGATTGGAAAGTCCAGCCGAAGGAGAGCGTGATCTGTCCATGACAAGGGAGTGATGGCTAGGTCCCCTATTCCCAGATCACAACTCCACTGTCCCGAGACAAAGATGAGATCCAGTGTGTTTCCTCCCTCGTGAGTGGGGCCCAAAACTACCTGGGTCAGGTCCATGGCCGTCATGGAGGCCATGAACTCCCGAGCTGCTCCAGAGGCTTCGCCTGCCGACGGCAAGTTAAAGTTCCCCATGACTACCAGTCTGGGGGTCTCAACTGCCGCCTCGGCTATCACCTCTAGGAGCTCGGGCAGGGCTGTTGTTGCATAGCGAGGAGCCAGGTATACAACTAACACGCCCAACTGCCTCCCTAGGCCCCATCTCACGCAGAGAGATTCACACCCGGTTGTCTGAGGGACTGTGGTCTCCTTCGGTATTGATTTTCAAACTGTCCTTCCTGTTGAATTTTTGAAATTTTACAGATCTCAATAGTTTGTCTATGTAGTCACACATGATAATAGCTTACCATGTGTGACTGCTTATGGTTTCTCCATTCCTTTGCTAGATTATCTCCGCCTTTCTCTAAGCCACATTTTTGTCATTTTAATAAAACTTCTGTACATGCCCATAACCTTGATGTCAAGAAAGTTCTTTCCAGTGTTTTGCAACAGCATAGATCAAAGTCAATACATCTTTACTTTACCATATTTCCAGTATCCATCTCAGTTTATTTTCTTTTCCCAGATGCTAAATCAGAACCACAGAAAATATCTTACCTCCAAACATTTTGGAGGCACGTTTTACAATTAACTAATTGCCTTTTTCTTATAACTTCACAATTAAAAAAATGATTTCTATGGTAGTTTGCCTTAAAAGGTCACTGTGATAATTACATCTAAAAATTACAATTAAAATATTTCACTCCCGTAGGAATTAGGTCTGCAGTTGGCTTGACTAGTTTTGAGGACTTTTAATATCGCAGTTATTATGTTGTGGCTGTGTTCAGAATTAACCAATTATATTCAAACTGATTGTAAATCATATCAGTATATATCTGCCATCAATGAAACTGACTAATCAAGGCTATGTAAAGCTCAGATATTGTAGTAGGATTTTTCTGACATTTACTCAGTTACCTCTTACAGCAAAAGTCATAGTCTGCAAAGAGCTTAGAAAGCATCAAAGGGATCTCATTGTTGGAAAGCATTATTCAGGAGAAGGGTACAAAACAATTTCCAAGGCATTGGGTATACCATGGAATACAGTGAAGGCTGTCATCAACATGTGAAGAAACAATGGCATAATAGTGGCATTGCCAAAACTGGATGTTCCTCTAAAATGGATGAAAATGCAAAAAGAGAACTAGTTCCGGAGACTGCCAAGATGCCTATAGCAACATTAAAGGAGCTGCAGGAATTTCTGCCAAGTACTAGTTGTGTACTACATGGGAAGACAATCATATTCTTCATATGTCTGGATTGTGAGGTAAAGTGGCAGGATGGAAGCCTTTTCTTACAACATCCAAGCCAAGTTACATTTTGCAAAACCTATATCAAGTCTGACAAAAACATTGGAAAAAATGGTTTATGGTCTGATGAGACCAAGGGTGAACTTTTTGCCCTTGGGAGCCTTCAGGGAAACCTCCTGAATGCTCCGGAGGGCTAAAACCAGCCCTATGAGCAAACCGGAAGTCTGTTCCTGAACTTCTGGTTTACCTGTAGGGCTGATTTTTTGTGCTCTGGAGGCTTCAGGTTAGCTCCTGAAGCCTCTGGAGGGTGAAACATGGCCTCAAAAGAAGTCAGCTGGCCAGCGCTTATATTAATTTAGTATAAATTCCTAACACTTATACTAAATTGTTCCATCCAAAATTCAAGATTGGTTACTACATCAATATTATTTGTACAAAGACAAGTCCCCAATATAGCAGCATCTTCCCTGAAGTGGAGTATGCAGGCATAACTAAACAAATTAAAAGGTATGTGTGTTGAAAGCATCTAGCACAGTGATGGCGAACCTTTTTTGGCTCGCATGCCAAAAGCGGGGGGAGGGCAGGGGGTTGTGTGTGGGCGTGCCACACCCATAATGCTATGAGCACAACCAAGCACATGCATGCATGACCAGTGTTCTTCCCCCCCCCCCCCATTTTGGCATGCTTTTTTCACCTTCCCCAGGCTCCAGAGACTTTATAGGAGCCTGGGGAGGGCGAAACCCCCCCGGAGTTTTCCTGAAGCTTCTTGAGTAGGAAAAACTAGCCCCATGGGCAAACTGGAAGTTCGGGAATGGACTTCTGGGTTCCTTTAGGGCCGAATTTAGCCCTCCGGAGCCTTCAGGGACTACCAGGAGGCTTCCCTGAAGGCTACGTGTGCTAAAATTGGCCTTACAAGCAACCCAGAAGTCATTTCCAGTTTGCTCAGGGTCATTATTTGCCCTTGGGAGCTTTCAGGGAAGCCTCCTGAATGCTTCAGATGGCTAAAACCGGCCCTATGAGCAAACCGGAAGTCCAATCCCGAACTTCTGGTTTACCCATAGGGCTGGTTTTTTGCACTCTGGAGGCTTCAGGGAAACTCTAACAAATGGTTCTGTGTGCCATAGGTTCGCCATCACGGATCTAGCATAAAACTGAGAAGTAGAATGTGATCATTTGAATTATTTCTCACAATGGTAGGTGGATATAACTTAGTAGTAAATGATACATCAATTTTAAAATATATTCAGAATGAATTTAACATTTGTTTGTAAAGAAATAAACATTCCTCGTTAACTTCAAACATATTCACCTTCAGTCCCTTAATGCTACTTTAAAATTGGGATAGTTGAAAAGATATTTGCATACATCACTACATTTCCAATTACCATGTAAATGACAACTGAAAGAGACAGGGGTTCAACGCTTTAGTTAAAAAAGTGTTGATTTTAAAAGCTTTTTATCAGATGTGAGACTTTACTTGCGAATATGTACCCATCATCAGTCTGATGATATGAACAGCAAATAAAACTGCAATTCTTTCAGGTTGAAATAGCTTTCTTTAAAAAAAAATGCACAGCAGGAATCCTTTCCCAAGACTAAAATAAATGACAAAGTAAAAGACCAGTCTTCCATAGGCATTTAATGAAGACATGCTTCAAGGGATTTTCTGTAGTAGAGATCATTTTACACCCCAGGACAAAAGAAAAACAGTACAGCTTTGCAGTCAGAAGCTGCAATCAAAGGAGAATAAAGAAAATAACAAAAACATATCGCTTGTTAAATCACTTACAATGGCTTTCCTTTGGATTCACAAATCAAAGTTATAGATAGTCCTTCTTCTGGCCACAGTGTGGAAGGTATTATTTTAACTGAAGGAATATCTGGAAAAATAATATTTATAAAATCAGATTAAAATTGTATACACATTGTACTGTGCAAATTATGAAATTATGAAAGCAACATCAAAATTCACTTGTGGATGAGTTAACCTTAGAATTTATTCAAGCTACAATTCTGAATTCAGGTGATTGTATGAATCTGTACACTACATATTTTTAGCACTGAACAGTACAGAATGGCTAAATGGGATCTAGATGCCATTATAATACAACAATAAGACATACAGTGTAAAGTATGATTTAAAGAAGATTTTATAGAATATCTTACATTCCCAAGGCAGGGAGTGATGCAATAGTAAATTTGACCTAATGACAAGCTCTCTACATGGGGCTTCCCTTGAGGTGCACCCAGAGGCTCCAGCTAGTTCAGAATGCGGCCGCGCAGGGGATTCTGGGGGCGTCTAGATGCTCCCACGTGACACCTCTCCTGCGCGAGCTGCACTGGCTGCCTGTGGCTTTCCGGGTGCGCTTCAAGGTATTAGTAACCACCTTTAAAGCGCTCCGTGGCAAGGGACCTGGTTATCTGCAAGACCGCCTCCTGCTACCAAATACCTCCCACCATCCAGTTCGCTCCCACAGAGAGGGCCTCCTCAGGGTGCCGTTGGCTAGGCAATGTCGGCTGGCGACCCCTAGGGGGAGAGCCTTCTCTGTGGCAGCCCCCGCCCTCTGGAATGACCTTCCCCCTGACCTACGGACAATCACGGACCTGCACCTTTTCCGTCGGGCTTTGAAGACTTATTTATTCCATGCGGCTGGCCTGGCATAGTTTCTAAACTGGCATAGTTTTAAATGTTATAGTTTTATATGGATTTTAGTAGGGATTTTAACTAGGTTTTAAGACAGGCTCCATTATTTAATGTATTTTTAAAGGGTTTCTATGTTTTTATTCGTGTTTTTACTGCTCCCTGAGTCCCAGAAGGGAGAAGGGCGGTATAGAAATTTAAATAATAAATAAATAATAAATAAATAAATAGGAACATTTGGAAAATTGTACATGAACAGTCCTAGCCTTGTTATGTGAGTTAGAATTATTTTCTGCATCATCTCTCTTCCTATCAAAATTTTGCTGTTTGGTTCAAAACCAGTGGACTTTCATTAGTACATTGTACATGAAATTTCAAAACCACACATGGCAAATATAACAAATAGCTTAATTGCAGCATTAGTAATTTATCTAAAAACATATCATTGTGCTTTTGATTTTATATTTGATTTATATTTTTTGAAAAATTAGGGATACTTCTTTCACAGCATCTGAATACTTTCATATGGAAGCACAGCTTTCATTAGTTCTTTGCACTAATGATTGTAGTAAAATCCACTTCTCGCAATAACCTTGCTTTGACCTGTTTACCAGCTAAAGTACAAAAAAACAGTATTTAATTAGCCCATCAGTTTATGTTCTTATACACATGACTGGCTTTATTAGAGAAATCTATAACAAAAATGCCTGATGCCAGTCACTCAGCAATATCTGCTCTATCCATTCCTAGTAGCCCTTTCATGCATATTTTATTCATGCCTGAAAAGGGCTTGATGCTTGAACATAGCACTTACATTTTAATTATGTAAAGGCCTGGCAGTGGAAAACGGTGAAATCTTAGATTAGAATCTAAAAGAATAATAATAGTGCTCAGTACATTTTGAGAATATGGAAAGAGCTAAGACAAATTGTTCATCAAATGCAAACATATTAAATAAACAATTTGTAAAGAAATTTAGATAAATTGTATTTTTGTTATGCAGCATGGAAAAAGAATGGAACCTATGCAGAACCAAGCCATGCAACACTACATTCGTATCTTTTAATCTTTTCTTTCTTAACCTATATATGATACCATCACAGACTATATGGATTTTCCATAGAAGACCCAACAGGTCTTCTTTGGATTAGGCAAAATATTGCAAAGTCCTCAGCTCTAGGGAATGGAGGAAAAATATCTAATCATTCTTATCTTTCTGAGTGGATAATTTTATGTTGATAGTTGAACTAGATGACTGGCCTATTAATCAAATCATGTTATACAAATGCATTGCAAACAATACTCTTAAGCCTTCAAACAAGTTGAGATGCTACATGTATTCTGTACTTGGAGCATGGCTCTCATAAGAATGACATGCTGCTATTTTGGTATTTGATGACAAGCTGCATTGGAGAATTTGTTTCAAAAGATACTTAACATGACTCAAGAAAAGTTTTGGGAACAGTAATGTGGTACATCAATATTATCAGTTATGACTGTCAGGCTGAAGGAATGCTAAAACACCATTCATTTTAAGTGATCGTATTTGTCATCATACTATGTAACCTCATGAGAAATGGTAGTTATAGAGATTATTCACATAGCTCCTATATACCATAAGGAGAACCATGCATTGTCTTCAAATTTTGCAATTAATTTGAGATTTAGTTTAGTCATGACAATATATATATATATAAAACTAATAAAAATGCATCAAATATACACTATTTTCATTTCTCAAAATAAAGTATCTGTACAACGAAATTTGCATTCTAATTAAAACAATGATGCAATGTAGTTGTTTACATCAAGTGGGAAACTCTTCAAAACCAAACGGTGTAACAGGTGAATAATAAACTATATAAAATTAATGCAACCAGCAATTTACTTGGAATAGTTATAACTGTAGTAGGATATAGTCATATGATAAATGACTTAAACCGAATAAATGAATTGTCCTGGAAAAATGAAGAAAGAATATTGAAAGATGGAAGAATAACCCACACACTACAATTATACATTTAAAAAATCTTGTTTTTGGCATTCTAATCTTCACACAAAAACCTTGCTTATTATTAAACCGCATGAGTGCACATTATAAAAACTAAATTTAGTTCTTAGAAATAATATGAATTGGTGAATTCAATTAGATACTTTCAAGGTAATATCTTTAATCTCTTTGTTATCAGCTTTCCAAATATTAACTTGAATGCTTAAAATGGTTAACTAGATTTTTGCTCTCTCTCTATGCAGCCCTTGAGTATGAAAGCTTAGATCTATAGACATTGAGAAAGTGTAGTTGTGTGAAGAGACAAAGAGAGAGAAGGAAGAAAAGGGAGATTTTCTTGTATATGATCTGAAAGATCTCCCCAAGCTTTCAAAAGCTGTGGGAGGAGATGTTTTGAACAAGAATAACTGAGTTTAATTGGATATATTCTGCAGAATTGCAACATAAATGTCCTTAAAAGTTCACACAGAAATCTATCCTTTTTCTGTGGATTATAAGTAAACTAATTAAACTAACACCCTAAAATAGTTTATATATACACAGAGCAGTTTGGAAGAACCTTGGGAGTTAAGATTTGGTCACCAAGATACCTAATAATTTAATGAATTGGGGTAAGCTAATAATTAAATTGATTATTGTAGTGTATTTGATTTCATGTGTATTGTTGTGATAATTATGACATATTAGTATAAGCCATTTTGGAGTATGCAGATAATAAGATAATAAGATATAACAAATAATTAGATAGATGGATGATAGATAGATCGATAGCTTATTTACATACTTTCCCTGTAATTTTTTTTCTTCTGGTTTTAGAATCTTAAAATGTAGATTTGGCATATTGCTTAAAACTAGCAAATGTGTGAAGCTATGACTTTTGATTAAAAGCTACCAAAATAGTAATTTTCATTAATGTACAATAAGCATCACACAGAATAGTTTAGTGATGGTGAACCTTTTTGGCACCGAGTGCTGAAAAGGGAGTGTGCGCATGTGTGCACGCTCATCTGGGACACGATCTGGAAGAGCAGCTGCCCAGTGGGCATGCACACACTGGAAAATGAAGCTCCAGTTTCCAGCACGCATATGCAAGCTGGCCAGTTAGTCTTCTGGGTAATGGAGCACATGTACTCACGACAATCAGCTGGCTGGCATGCATGTTCATGTCAGAAAACAGAAGACCGGCTCATCCAGTTATGATGTCATCTTCTACCAACCATACTGAGCTAGATAATTGGTCAGAGTTCTTAAAAATTTAGACTCAAATACTTGGAGAGCAATTACTTAATGTAAAAAAATTCTTGATAAATTACATGAGTTCATCCATGTAATTTATCAGCTTATTTCCTACAGTATTCAAAACAATACATATCTGAAAAAACAAACTAAGCCAACTACTGAATACTTGAAAATGGCAGAGGCGCACTCTATCTCTGCATATTTAGTCAATGTGACTAATTAACCATTTACAAATATATTCTAAGAATTTATTTAAATTAATTCTAAAGGTTCTGAAAAATGAGTTAGGAATATTGTTATTAAATCATCTCACCAGCAAAGATCAATTAAAGCTTACCCTATGCAGGATGCTATGAAATCCTGAGAGTAAATGCTGTCCTATGAAATGGGAGGTAACATCTGCTAAATTTAGTTTAGTTTAGTTTAGTTTAGTTTAGTTTAGTCGATTTATATACCGCCCTATTTCACCTAAAAGGGACTCAGGGCGCTGCACAGAAAGATAAAAACCCAACAATACAATACAAAATATAAAAGACAATTAAATTATTAAATCTGTGCTAAAATTTGGATAAATAAATTTAAAACCAATAAATATCAATTGTTTCCCAAACATGCTATATATAAGATGAGAGTATGCCTAGGTCATTCTAGGTATCAATATTGCAGGCTCTTTCATAATACTATTAAAACGCAGGCTAAACTTAGGGTATTTGATGGAGTCAACTCAAGAAGTTAAATGGAGACACCGGGAGACAAGAAATATGGAAAAATATCTCACTAGAACTCACTAGAATATGATTTTGGGAGGATGGTTTGGTTCCAAACCATGGTCATGTTGTTAGATTTTCTTAAAAACTACTTTACAATTTTTATAGTTACACATATCTAAAAATAACTATTATTCTAATTTATGGCTTGTGAAATATCATGTGTTTACTAGTTGATGTTTCATCTGATAAAAAGTATGCTTCTTTCATCCAAATGAAGTTTAAACAATAAGGACTAGGTGGATTATGTAATAAACTGAAAACATTTATTTCTCTTTCTTAAAAAAAATCTACATTTTAACAACTGCAACTCACTTAAGAAAGTAAATGTTTAAGACAGAGCGTACTAATGCAGCAAGTGCTTGTGACTAAGATTTTCAAAATAATTTTCACAGTATTTCATATCCAAGAATGCACCTGCTGTTGTCTTGCCTTGTTAAACTCATTTGCCAATATATTTACATTCCTATTTAACTTTTTTGCAGACTATCAGCAATTCTTCTCTGTATCTATCTCAGAGCGATTAGTATGTTTTATTCTTCTTAAATCTGTTTCCCCCCCAGTATTTTATTTAAAACCAAACTGAAAATAATGTTACAGTTTTATGATATAACAATTTATGCATATTTAAAGTGTTAATATAGTTCAGTCTTTTCACAAACAGAAATGTTTCTGAACCACAACTCCAGAATATCTGGAAAATAAAAAGACCAATAAATATTTATTAAATAAGTTTTTAAATTTTTTACTTGATTTTGTATGTATTTTTAAATTCCTGTGCGCCGCCCTGGGTCCTTTTGGAGAAGGACGGGGTATAAATTTAATAAAAAAATAAAATAAAAATTTTTTTTAAAAAATCTCTGATAGTAACATTATAGAATCAGATGTATGCCTTCAAAATTTTACAGTAGGTTCTAAGTCACTGATTCCCTTTAAAATTATTTCATTATAGTTATATCATTATTTTTAATTAAAGGCACCAGTGTAATGTATACAAGCAAGAAGAAATCTTGGTTCATTCTAGTTCATGCGTCATGCTTTTGCTTTAACAGATGCCTTCTCCTTTTTTAGTATTAAAGTAAATGCAGTAAGCAGTTGAAAACTATGTAAAACCTACGGATTTTTCATGAAATACGTGACATTCTCTGGAGGTGAACAGTATCTTCTATCATCCATAAAATAGAGCTACAATTGATATCATTGCTTTGCACGTTGTTATCTCTTCTGAGACTGTTGGTAATGTTCTCTGCTAAAACCACTTTTCTTTCCTGCCTAAATGCAGGTTCTATGACCATGATGAGCTTAATATCAGTAAAGGTTAGGTAATGATAACAGCAACCATGATTTAAATTTAACTTATAAAGGAAAAATCAAGGAATAAATTGAAACACACATTTCTGGAAAATGATTGAGAAGTTTAATTTGAGAGATGGGACACAAATAACTCCTTTCTATCACTTATTCTATCCAAACTTGCCAATTTCTATTCCTGCTCAGATGAAACAGAATTAATGAAGAGCACGAAAAAGAATGTGGTATATTAAAACATATTCCTTCACCATAGCATTATAATTGGAGCACCTCTGAAAAACCATAGCTAGTGTCCATAGGCTCCTTCACTATTCTATCATTATCAGTTCTGTAACGTTTTCACTATATGTAAACACAAAATTGAAATAGCAAATACTTGGAAAATCATTTAGCCCTTCAAAATATATGACTGTATACAGTGGTGTAGGAAAATCTAGAATAGATTTTAATCTCCTCAGAAATTAATGATAAAATGTAAAAATCAATTGAATCTATTGCACATCCTTTGCTATGAGACATAGAAAATAAGACTGTTGTAACATTTTCTTTATAATAATAATAATAATAATAATAATAATAATAATAATAATAATAATAATAATAATAATAATAATAATAATAATAATAATATTTATTTTTATATACCGCGTCCTCTCCCCAAGGGGACTCGGAGCGGTGCACAGGGAAAAATTAAAACGCATAAAATATATATACAAAAATAAATACAATAGAGTAAAAACAAATTAAACTTAATTGTTCCTGCACTAAAATCCCCATATTAAAACTAATGTTCCCTAAACCCTAAAGGTAGAGACTAACCTAGGCCGGCCAAGCAGAAAAAGTATGTTTTTAATTTCTGACGGAAGGAGCGGAGGTCCATGGTTGTTCTAATGTCGGGGGGAAGGTCGTTCCAGAGGGCTGGGCCCGCCACAGAGAAGGCCCTTCCCCTGGGCATCGCCCGCTGACAAAGTCTAGTGGACGGCATCCGGAGAAGTCCCTCTCTGTGGTAGCGAATCGGCCGTGAGGATGTATGGGGCAGGATCCGATCCCGCAGATAGCTAGGTCCCTAGCCATGGAGCGCTTTAAAGATGATAACTAGCACTTTGAAGTGCACCCGAAAGACGACAGGCAGCCAGTGCAGCTCGCGCAAGAGAGGTGTTATATGGGTGTACCTTGCGGTCCCCATTATTAAGCAATGTAACAATGTCTTTTTGCCAATATATACTGTGTTTCCCCAGAATAAAGGGTCTTATTTCCTTTTGACCCTGAAATAAGCGCTTGGCATTATTTTCAGGGAAGTCTTAATATTTTTGAGGTGCAGGAGACGGTGAGCATGGTCACCTCATGGCTGCTGCTGTAGTGCAATATTTTTGGGGAGGGCTTATTTTCAGGGAAGGGCTTATTTTAGCACATGCACTCAAAAGCCTGATTGCGCTTATTATCCTGGGAGATCTTGTTTTGGGGAAAACAGGGTACTACTATACTATAAATCTATATTATCCTTTGTAATATAATTGTTTTTTTTTAAATATTGAAAATAATCACATTGCTAAATTTGCTAATAGTTTTTCAAATTATATTACAAAAATTCTAGCATAAATATCATGAATCAAACCTGTAACAAATGCTTATAATGTAAGGGTTATTTGAACCAGATATTTTATAACCAATCATTAAGCTTGGATATAAACCTCAGAAGAGAGAGGAACAGTTACTGCATGGTTTAGTTTTCAGCACAATCTTATAGATGTTTTCTTAATCCACACTAGTAATATTTATTTCCAGTGGAAAAAAAATCTTGGATGGAAAAAAAGATGTTTCAGTGTGGCTATAATGCACTACAAATTCCATGCTAGATATCATAAGAAAATAGACTGAAAACTTTTCTAATGCCCTTATACAAATTTGTGGTATTTTTCCATCAGGAACACTGCTTACAAATCTGGCAGTAATATGTGTCAGCATTACCAGTTGGGAAATTTAAAATTGCAACCTCTGAGAAGTCCAGGGCCAGTGAACAGAACAGGACTTCCTTGGTTAAATTTCCAATTACTTCCAATTGCTTGGTCAGATAGACCTATAATGGTAAGTTATATTGACAACTAAGGCAGTTAAAAATAATATTGAAAATAGGAATTAATATAAACTAACCATCAACATAAATATCCCAGTAAGCCATACTATATAATATGCTACATGCAGCAGTCCCTACTTCTCAATGATAAGATGAAGAAGTTTCACTTCACCATAATTGTCCATTAGTGAAAATAAATAAATAATCAGATTTAATGTAAGCTAGGATTTTAAACAATGGATTTTTGCTGTTATAATTTTGATAGTTTTAATATATAAGAGATAATGAAATAAATTAAAATTATTTATATTTTAATATAATTAAATATAGCAGGTGTAAAAAGACAGAATAGGTGGCATTAATATTCTGATGTTGTAATCTAAAATACTCCAAACTTGTATTTCTGAATAATTTCTACTTACACAAAAACTTTTCAGAATAACCAAAAAGGCGTTATTTTCCATAATTTAAAAGAATGTTTTATATATAAATAAATGTTTATCAAATGTTTTATTTTTGAAAAGATAAGAAAGTAGCAGTATAAGAATGTTAATGAATTTTACATCACATTTTATTCAATTTCTGAAAATCTAGAAATACTGTGCTATATTTTAGTATTTTATTTCAATCAAAATATAATTTTGGTGGTATTGGTTCATGACTTCAAGATGTAATTTGTTGGTTAGTTAAAGGATGGATAAATCAAGTAGACATGTCTTGTCTAGACTTATGAGATGTTCAAAGTTAGGTATCTGAATATCCAGCATCAATATGATTTCCGGGTATCACAGTCACAGGGAACTAATTTGCTTTTAGCTATATGAGACCATACATCAGGGATGTCCAAACTTGGGAACTTTAAGACTTGTGGACTTCAACTCCCAGAATTCCCCAGCCAGCTATGCTGGCTGGGGAATTCTGGGAGTTGAAGTCCACAAGTCTTAAAGTTCCCAAGTTTGGACATCCCTGCCATATATACATAACTTCTATGGAGATCTATGAGTCAACAGGTAACTATAGGAATGGCAAGACACGGACAATATTCTGATAGCTATTAAATAAGATTACATCCCCATTGTGTTACACATATTTTAAATAATTTTTAAAATTATTGCTATACAAGGAAAATTTTGTTAAAACTCCAAATAATCAACAAACACTCAAAACATAAAGAATATTGATAATAGTTCATCATCCATTAAATTCACATACATAATACTTACAGTGTATTTCTAGGAGTTGCATTGCTATCTGAGGTGTGGAGTTCAACGATTCATGATCTACTCTGCAACTTACAACTGCACCATCGTCAGAACGATCTGCTCTGTAATTCATTGTGCTGCTAACAGTAAATGTTTTCCGATTTGCATCCTCTTCTTTTAAATATTTAACATCTGTAAAAATAAAGTTTGCTATAATTTAGCATCAAGGGCTGGCAATAAAAGGCAGATGAAGGCTACATAACATAAAATCATTTTAAAATAGCAAATAAAAAATGTACCTTTCATCATGTTTGCTTATCTTATCAAGGCAAACAAATTCTATTTCCAGGCATTCCTTTGTCTTACAGAACTACCCATGTTGTCATTCCCAAATGTACACAGACACAGATGGGAAATGCAATTTCAATAAGACCAAAAGACAGAGCTGTCAGAATGAGATTCTGCTCCTCATTATCTTTAATATAATTAGATTGCAATCCAAATATTTTTCCCTTAAGACTATTTTCTTTCCTCATGCCTTTCCCCCCCTCCCTTTATCTATTGGTATTTTAATCGTCAAATTTCCTTTGTTTATCTTCTCTTTTCCTTTTCAGTATGCACAAACAATATTAAGTAACAAAACAATGGAGATCTTAAAACTAATTAATCAGCTTCAGACTAAAACCTTTATAGTACAAAAAATACTTTGATGTAACTTGCCCCAGTTTTTTCATGTTATTTTCAATTCTGGGTGAAAAAGCCAAATAATTAACAATGACATTTGAAACTATTATTAATATTATTAAACATTTCTTTCTTTTTTGGCATACTTATTGATAAACATTACAGTATTAACAATTATTAATCACACTGTACAAATACCACTACAGTCCGCCATTATGACTACAACTGAGCGCAAAATTTCTATTGCTGAGTGAGTAATTGTTAAATGAGGTGGGTTTTTTTTTTACAGCTTTTCTGGCCATAGTTGTTAGGATTGTTAGGTAAATCACTGCAGTTGTTAATAATACTATCGTTAGGACACAGTTGTTATGCTGTTAGGTGATTCACTGCAGAAGTTAGTAACACAGTGTGGGAAGAAATATACATCTGGTTCAGTTCCAAGCCAGGAGAAAGACACTGAAAACATAGAGGCTGATTGGAAAGATGGTTTAATGATGACGCAGAACTACATGTGATTCTAGGCAGCTGACAAAATGGAATGGGGGGGGGGTCTATAACTTCTTTACATTTTGTATTTAAGCTTCCTATTCCTGTGCAAGAATATATATTCTATTGGCTGTTGCCAGATTCCCATGGGGCCATGTAGGGGTTATAGTTGGCTGTATAGGCAAAGTACAAACCCTAGGTGCTTGTCTGAGCTACGTTTGGTTGAAGTTTGGACTGCTTTGAGATGATGCAATAAAGGGCTAGTGTTCTGAAAGGATGTTGGGCAATTCCTGTTGTGTCTTAATGGTTTTCATCTTGTTTTGGCTCTTGGGTGATGGCATTTGCTTATGAATAGAGCTCTCTAGATACTTGTCTTCTTTCAATAAGCTCTTTATCTCTTAAGTGCAGACATCTGCAGTGGGCTATTAAGAAAAGTGGGAGTTGATTTCTGCCTCTAAAATACATGTTTCTCCATTTCTCCCTTTGGGAAATATAATAATCTGCCTTTTTAATAATAATAATAATAATAATAATAATAACAATAACAATAATAATAATAATTTAATTTATAACCCGCTCTCTCTCCCAGAAGGGACTCGAGGCGGGGCACAGGGAATTTAAAATACATATAAAATACAAACAGTATACAATAATAAAATGAAATTAAACTAACTAAAATCCCATATTAAAACTAACCCCAATCTAAAAAGAGACTACCCTAGGCCGGCCAAGCGAAACAGATGTGTCTTTAATTTTAGGCGGAAGGAGCGGAGGTCTGTGGTTGTCCTGATATCGGGGGGAAGGTCGTTCCAGAGGGCTGGGCCCGCCACAGAGAAGGCCCTTCCCCTGGGCGTCACCCGCTGACAAAGTCTAGTGGACGGCACCCGGAGAAGTCCCTCTCTGTGGGAGCGAATTGGCCGTGAGGATGTATGGGGCAGGATCCGATCCCGCAGATAGCTAGGTCCCGAGCCATGGAGCGCTTTGAAGATGATGACTAACACCTTGAAGCGCACCCGGAAGACGACAGGTAGCCAGTGCAGCTCGCGCAAGAGCGGTGTTACGTGGGTGAACCTAGAGGCTCCCATTATTGCTCGCGCGGCTGCGTTCTGGACCAACTGAAGTCTCCGGGTGCACCTCAAGGGGAGCCCCATGTAGAGAGAGTTGCAATAGTCCAGTCGGGATGTCACGAGAGCATGAGTGACTGTGCGAAGGGCGTCCCGATCCAATAGGGGGCGCAACTGGCGTACCAAGCGAACCTGGTAAAACGCCCTCCTGGCCACGGCTGTCACTTGATCTTCCATGGACAGCCGGGTATCCAGGAGGACACCCAAGTTGCGCGCCCCATCCACAGGGGCAAGATGTTTGCCCCCTATGGCCAGCGATGGAGTCAGCTGGTTGAATCGGGCCGCCGGAAACCACAGCCACTCGGTCTTGGTCGGGTTGAGCCTGAGTCCGTTACTTCCCATCCAGATCCGCACGGCTTCCAGGCACTGGCACATCACCGCTACGGCATCGTTGGGGTGGTTTGGGGTAGATATATACAGCTGAGTATCATCAGCGTAGAGATGATACTCTACCCCAAAACCACGGATGATCTCGCCCAGCGGCTTCATGTATGTGTTGAACAGGAGAGGCGAGAGGACCGACCCCTGAGGCACCCCACATGTGAGGGGTCTCGGGGTCGACCTCTGCTCTCCTGTCAACACAAATTGCGATCGGCCAGAGAGGTAGGAGGAGAACCACCGCAAAACGGTGCCTCCCACCCCCAACCCCCCCAGCTGATGCAATAGGATACCATGGTCGATGGTATCGAAAGCCGCCGAGAGGTCT